>PKQL01000452.1:0-23331 GCA_002916455.1 Penicillium sp. CF05
CAATTACCCGACGCTCAGACCTAAATTCTAACTTGTCTGCCTTGCCCCTCTAGTCATTTTACTTCCCTTCTCTTCTATCTTTTTGATTTTCTATCTATTTTTGTGTGTGAGCTAAAATTAAAAAAGAAAAAGAAAAAGAAAATACGCGTGGCGGCAGAAACAAGAAATCTAGAACGTTTCCCTTTCCGGCATTCCCCTTTTTTTGCGAGGGCTGACCTCCAGATCCCACCGCGTCTGGATCCACCTGATATCCTTCGTTTCTATTTCAATTCCCATCTAACGTATTACATTTCATGGATTAGCTTGGGTTTGTCCTAACGCTCTGTCCTTCACCATGCATTGGAAAGGACTGCGTCTCGTGGCCGATGGCAAGAGGCAGAGCACCATAGAGCCTCAAGGCCAATCCCGTCGCAGTGAACACCTTCCTCGTCCCTGTCCCCCCACCCAACCTAGACTATCCGAGTCAATTCCTCGCGCACTCGGACCATCAGAAAGCGTGAATCCAGGCCTTCAGGCACCGGATGACAACAGTTCAAACCATGGGGTAGCTCAGGACTTTGCAGGACCATCCTCGGACCGTTCCAGCTTACGCCACAAGCGATTCAGCTTCATGAGACTACGGCATGCGTCTGATCCCCAACTATCCAAGTCTTACGTCAAGGCGGGCCAGGAAACTCCCGCGGTCCCTTCCTTACCTCGTAAGTGAAACATTGACAACCCCAACGCTCAGGAGGATGGATCGACTAACTGTGTCTCCCGGATGAAGCTCCCAAAATTATTACTACCGYCCCGACCAGTCAAGAGCTCGACCAGCCCGTGAAACAAAGACCCAGGCTCAGCTTTCGACCATCGTCGCGAAAACAGTCCATGGAGGAAATGTCTCGGAGATCAATGGAACAACCCGCGAAGCTTCGTAGAAGGGGCCAGGGATCAACCGACTCCCAGGTTACCGACTCGACACTTGCCATGTCTCAGAGCATTACCGAGGAGCCTGCACGCTTGTCAACGAACTCACTCCGGGGGAACCCGCAGCCTAACGACTCTCAGCGCTCGTCGGTGATTGATCCCCGGTTTTCCGAATCGTCTCGGTCAGACCAGAGCTACGGCGACCAGACAATCACCCGAAGCATTTCCCCTCGTGATGGTCAAAGTGCCACTGCCGCAAAGCGATTCCGTATGCCACGCTTGAAACGAACCCGGAGCCCTCTCTTTCCTTTACCCCCAAAAGTCTCGCACCCGACTGGAGTTGTGGATAATCGATCGAAATTCCCCCCAGCAGATACCCCAAAATCTGAGACTCCAGATGGCCAGGGCCATGTTTCACCACTACCCTCGCCATCTCGTTCCACCGTCGGGCTCGCTGCCTCTTCAAGCGTACCACCGCTATTTCGAAATGGTTCGACGAATTCCGCTCGCTCGGTTCGGTCCAATCCCTCCTTAAAGAACCGAGGACGTTCGTCTACCATGGGATCCCTGGCTGAGAACCACGACGACTTGTCCATACCGCCACATTTGGCATCTTCGGCGCGCACCTCCACTTCGACCAGTGGCCGCAAAAGTTTCGGTGATATGTTCAATATCACGCAGCGATTGAGACAAAACTCGTCCCCGCCCTCTCCTCGTCACGGTTCGCCCACTATAGGTGGCGCCTCCACCCCCATCTCAAAGCAGGAGCTACCAATAATCCCAAAACGGGAAGAAAGCGATACACCCGCTTCGTATCTGACCCGTTTGGAAGAAAATATACCTCGTGGCATGATTGCGGGTATCCTCGCTCAATCAGACGAGGAATTATACAAGGTTTGTCTCCGGAAATACATGAGAACATTCTCATACTTCGGTGACCCACTCGACATGTCAATTCGCAAGCTTTTGATGGAAGTCGAGCTTCCGAAAGAAACACAGCAGATCGATCGTTTCGTGCAAGCATTTGCTGATCGCTACCATGAATGCAACCCAGGCATCTTCACAGCCCCAGATAACGCATACTTTATTGCGTTTTCACTTTTGATTCTTCACACCGACGTCTTCAATAAGAACAACAAACGGAAGATGCAGAAGGCGGACTATGTCAAGATAAGTCGCAGTGAGGGGATCTCAGAGGACATTCTTGAGTGTTTCTATGAGAACATCTCATACACTCCGTTCATTCGTGTCGAAGACGCCAATCTGCCGGACCGTCATTTGGCGAAACCACGTCGCACTCTATTCAAAAGCACTAGCTCCGAAAATTTGGCCCGGATTGCACGGGAGCCTGTCGATCCCTATTCGCTTATTCTAGAGGGCAAATTAGGATCCCTGCGTCCCAGCTTGAAGGAGGTCATGGATCTGGAGGATACATACAATCATTTTGGAACCGCTGGGCCACCGGACATGGATGCTCTTCACCAGGCGTTCACCAAGTCTGGGATTTTGCAGATTATCTCTCTGCGCTCTCGTCCTGACGCCTTCATGCCGGCTAGCTTAGATAGTCCGCTCGACTCGAATCCCGGTCTGGTAGATATCAAAGTCGCCAAGGTCGGCTTGCTTTGGCGGAAAGACCCGAAGAAGAAGAAAGCCAGGTCACCCTGGCAGGAATGGGGTGCGATTCTAACATTCTCTCAGCTCTACTTCTTCCGCAATGTGAACTGGGTGCGCTCACTCATGGCACAACATGAGGCATATGTCAAGAACGGCCGTCGGGGGACTCTTGTTTTCAAGCCACCCCTTTCTGAATTCAAGCCGGACAACATCGTTTCTACTGGTGATACAGTTGCCCTTCTAGACTCGAGTTATAAAAAGCATAAACATGCCTTTATCTTTGTTCGACACAACGCGCTCGAAGAGACATTCCTTGCGAGCTCTGAGCCTGAGATGAATGATTGGCTTGCACATCTCAATTATGCTGCTGCCTTCAGGACCACTGGTGTGCGCACCAAGGGCATGATTGCCACGAACTATGAGGGACAGCGATACCGCAAGAGTCAGCGATTAAGCTCGATATCTTCACAGAAGTCTCACCAGTCCACGGACATAGAGCCCCATTCTCCCAGCATCGACACCGACATTGTTGCCGAATTTGTTGCTGCGCGACAACAATTGGTGAGCCAAAAGATTCGGGAGAGAAACGAAAAGCTCGCGATGTCACAAAAACAACTGGATGATCTTTTACAAAATGCTCGACACTTGCAAGTGCTCACTCCTCTTCACGCCCGGGCCCGCGAGAACGTCATCCTGGCTGCTGGCCGTCTGTCTGCCAAGATCAAATGGGTAAGACAGGATATTTGGCGGAGCAAATGTTACCGCCAGGTTCTCCTGCGTGACCTGGGAGAGGATGAAGAAGCAGTGGAAAGCAGGGTCGGATCGGTCGCTGAACCGACGCCATCCCAGTCGGACGGAGCACGCCTCGCATCTCTTTCCGGACCGTCCGTTACATCGGAGCCTAGCGTGGAAAAAGCCAGTAGTATTGTGCATACCGTCTCTAGTGCTGATACACCTGAGCCCAATATGGCCCAGACCGAGCAGCCCTCGGAGGCTGGACTGCTGCCTAAGCCTTCGAATGATGAACTGCGTCGTCCCAGTATCCCGGGATCTGCCACTTCGGCTGACATTGCCCGTGTCGGTCGCCGGCGCTCTGCTGTGGCCCTCCCCGAACGTGCGAAGTCATACTCACCCGATCCAGCGACCATCAAACTGGAGCGTGAAGCCTCGGTTCTCAGCCGTGCCAGCCGGTGGGATGGAGCTAGCCTGGCATCTCGTACATCGAAACTGACAACGCCTGTCAGCTTCGATGACGGCGAGGAGCGTGTTCTAAGGGAAGCTGGCCTACTGGAGCTGCCGGCGTCCCCGTCGACACAAAAGGATGACGAGACCGGCCCTAACGGACTCCCCGGTAAAGACACCGAGGGCGAGACAAACCGAAAAGATAAGAGCGATAGACCAAGTCGCGTCCGTCGCAGCCTTCATCGCACCCTCCGTGATTCGCATTCTCATAGAACTCACTCTCATTCGAAGAAGAAACGGGGCTCAGTGTCTAGCATTGGACAGGAGGAGGACGACCAACTCTCCGGCGATGGAGAAGTCCTTCCTCGCAAAGCCCCTAGTTTCACCGTGCATGGGAAGAAAGCATCCGTCGTCACATTCGGGTCTGAATGGCAGAACATGCCCCCGGAAGAGCGCCTCAAGCTCCGCAAGCCCACCCCTCATGAAGAATCGCGGGTATCAGATCCTGCTATACTGGACAGCGGCGAGTCGATTATGACCGATCGCAGCCCGGAACGTCCTCCCTCGGCCCGCAGAATGAGCACCGCCACTGGCCTAAGCGTCCGCACCAGTGACGATCTGGCAGAGTTTACGGATGCGCAGGAAGAGCAGGAAGAGCAGCCGGAAGAGGACATCGGGGCCCCGGGCTCCCCAGTGGTCACCTCGCTCCCGAATCCGCATCCCTTGGACACGCAACATACTCCTTATTCCCCTTCATCCGCAATATACGGCCATCTTTCGGCAACAAGACACGACGGCTCCCCCTCCCCCTCCTCTACATCAATCAGCGAGCGAATCGTTGATACGCCCTCCAGCGAAAACCTACGCGAGCAGGCCGTAGGCGCCTGAGTCTACACCCCTCATCTTCTTTTACTTTCTTCTGTACATCCGTACCATTCTCATCTTGATCTTCTGCTTGACGATTATTATACCCCCTTTCCAAACTCTTGCATTTCATTTTGTCTTTTCCTGGTTGACTTTCCTTACTGTCCTTGCATTAACATATGGTGAATCTCGGTCTCGTGGCAGGTTTTCGGTTGGGTTGGGTTTTTGAGCATCTGTCTGCGTTTGCGTCTGCGTTTGTGCTTCTGGGGACTTTTCAGTTATTGCCAGATCGTTGAATCAGATCTGTATCACCGGGTGCATCCATGGGCGTGCTTTGATATCTCGTGGCTTGGCCATTTCATTTCGATTATGCTTTCGAGTGTAAAAGCTGTGGAATCACCGATAGACAAAAGTGAATTACGGTTGACAATGATCGATCTGATACCTTTGCTTCCCGCGGTATCCGTGCAGCCCTAAATGTAAACAATTACACCCAGCGACTACGTATTGGAGTCAATGCTTGTTAACTAACATGAGCATACAACCTTCCAAGGTTGGAATCCCTCTTCATAGACCCGAAGAAGTCACATAGGGCTGATAAAAGCGGTGAGATAAGCGGTAAACCAATGCACCAATCGCAAGTCCCATCTTCCACCGGCGCCGCCAAACCCCCGACCAAAAACCCATTACGCCATCCAAGCTACAAAAAAGCCACCCTCACCTCCATCAACTTCCACGCCAACCACACCCAAAATGGCGCACTCAAAGCGAAACACCTCCCTCCCACACTTCACCTCCTACGAACGCGGTCTACTTCGCTCAACCTGGGGCACGAAACGCAGCGCAATCGGCCGCGACAGCTTCCTATCCTTCGGCTCCTGCCGTCTATGTCTGCAACCCGCGCGGGCGCCTGTAGTCGCATGCGCCAGCAACGGCGACCTCTTCTGTCGCGAGTGTGCGATCAGTGACCTCCTCGCTCAGCGGCAGGAGATCAAACGACTTGAAAAAGAGCGCGACGAGGCGAGGAAACGCATCGCGGAGGATGAGGAGCGCTCGTTGGCGGAGATGAAAGAGAGGGATCTTAAAGATTTCGAGCTTGTTTCGATGGGGTTGGAGAATAAGGGCGGTTCTGGGATTGGGATGAAGCGGAAGGCGGAGGAGTCGGAGGCTTTGGAGAAGTTTAAGGCTAGGGAGGTCGAGGTTGATGGGAAGAGGAAGAGGGTTTTTGAGCTTGGGGAGGAGGAGATGGCCCGTGTTGCTGGGGAAGAGAAGGAGAGGTTGAGGAAGGAGTTGAAGATGGAGAAGGTTTGTGGTTGTTCTTTGAACTGGAGCTTGGAGATTGGAGATGGAAGCTTTGGTCTTCAATTGAGGGTTTATCTTGACTAACAACTTTGCTCTAGTCGTCTAGCAAATCTGCTCTCCCGTCCTTCTGGGTCCCGTCTTTAACGCCCAACACGGACGCCAATGAAATCGCCGCCAACAAGACCGTCAAGATGACGCCTGTCTGTCCTGGTTCGACCGATGAGAGTCGGCACAGTTACTCGCTCAAGTCGCTTGTTGAGGTTAACTTTACGGAGGAGAAGGCTTCCGACGGGACTGTGTCCAGAGTGTGTCCGAGTTGCAAGAAGAATTTGAGTAATGGGCTTAAGGCGATGCGTATGTGGAAGTCGACACAGCCATTGGGTTTTGCTAATATCTCTTATGACAGTCACAAAGCCCTGCGGACATGTCATTTGCTCACCGTGTGTAACGAAATTCATGATTCCTCACGAGCACCACATCCCCGATCCACATGCCTCGAAGGAGGAGCAAGAGAAGAATGCTGCTCTCCATGGCCGGGTCCTATGTTACGTCTGTGAAACAGATGTTACGGCAAAGTCAACTCCAGACGACAATGGGAATGGGAATAACAAGAAGTCTAAGAAGAAGGATAAGGATGCTATTCAGCCTGGCCTGGTGGAGATCTCCTCCGAGGGGACTGGGTTTGCTAGCAAAGGTGGGAATATGGGGAAGAAGACCGGAGTTGCGTTCCAGTGCTAAGCAACTCCGTAATAACGCAAACGAGAGGAAGGCATGAAACGCCACAGCTCTCGATTATGTGTACGATAAAAATATCCTGATATTGCCGCCCGGAGCGGTTATTAACGCCCGAACCATGCAAATAAAAATGTTTCTAGATATACAATGAAGCAATGCGAGAAGTGAACAGGCGAACCTAGTCTCTCTCCTCTCCTATCTGCAGCCCCAAGCTCAAGAACGCTTATTGGCATTGTTGAACTCGCGCACAGTGATCGAGCAAGACACCTCCTGACACAAGCGACGACGACGACCGAGGTCCAACTTGGAGCCGAATTCCAAACCGGAAGCACGCTCAACAGCCTCGAGAGGAACCTCGAAGTCAGTCAAACGCTTATCGTTCGCAATGCGAGCATTGGGCAGAACAAAAGCACCGAGCGCAACCTTGCTCGTGGGCGAGTTGGTGCCATCCTCAGCATAGATAACCTTATAGAAGTGCGTGGGCACAGCGACGTTAGGCGGGTTACCAATAACCTCGTAGTTAACGCGCCACTTTCCATCCGGGTCACGGTGAGGCAGGTACAGGGGGCCGGTGACGATGCGAACGGAGGGATACCGCTTAGCGAGATCACGGCAGAAGTTCTCAAAGTGCGCCCAGTAGTCACGGTTGAAGCCCTCGCCAACCTGCGGACACATGTTACTCAATGCGAACGTGCCGTCCATCGCATCCTGTGACCACTTTGCGTCTGCGGCTGGCACCTGGTGTCCGCGATCATAGCCTGAGCGGAAATAGTCGGACAATTTGGCGCGGAACATGGCCGGGATGGTCGTGTCCTCGAAGAAAGTGCTCTTCTTTCGGTCGGCGTTGTTCATGCGCAGGGATTCCGGTGTGATGTGTTCTGCGACCCAGGACGGATTGCGTGTGCGTCGGTCGTAGGCCCCGTGCAATGGGAGCGAGGAGAGCTCGTCAGCGACTGGACCCGGGAAGCCATATTGGAGGATTCCTGCTGCGTCGACAGGACCGGTGGCTAGCTTGGATGCTAGGGCTGGGGCTGGGATGGTTGAAGGCACTGGCACCTTGGGGCCTTGGGTTGTCGGTGTCGGGGAGAGAGTCTCTTGTTGGGGCTTTGAGGGTTTGCCGGAGAAGAGCAGCGCGGTGACACCAGCTCCAGTGGCTGCGCTGGCGGCAGCGATGACAGCCAGAGTTGCTTTGGACATGGCTGAGTGTCCCTTGGATATATACCTAGGTAGGGCTGGGGGTTAAGTCCAGAGAGTCAGGAACCGAAACAAAAGACAATAAATAAGATGGGGAGTCACGGGCCAATCATATCACATGGCCCCCGAACTATTTTTTGCGTGGGAGATGGGCTTTGTATATATATATTCTCTTGATATTCTCTTGATATTCTCTTGATTCTCTTGATTCTCTTGCTCTTGAATATCATGGTTCTTGTGATTTGAGTCTGGTGAGACTAGAATTATTCAAATCACCAGATACTGTCAAGTGGCCATACCCCTTGCATGAGTCCCTTCATCATATGAGAATGTGTCAAAGATCTCACACAACAGGTTGCAATGACACAAGTATCCATAAACCTCTACAGGTTGAAACATTTTCCCCATATCCTATAATCTCAGGAACTCTCAATTTAGAGATACACCATGCCTGACCGTTTATTCCACATTGCAGATCCCAGCCATGAGGGGATGAATTGCAAAAGTCCAGTGAGAACCTTGGGGACGAATATGCACCCTCAGACAACACAGGTGATTTGGCTTATAAATGCTCCTCCATGAACATCATGTTTTCATTTCCTTAAGAGAAAGTGAAATAGAGAGAGAGAAAGGCAAAGTGTTGACCGCCAACCAGCAAATTACATCACCGTTTTCGTTTCCAATTCTTCAACTCCCCACGCCATGTCTGCCAACGACCTCCGGGGGTGGGTGATGAGCGCTGTCTCAGGTGTTGGTGAGTGTCGCTGGAGACAGAGAGTCCGTCATCACTAATTGTATTCAGCCTGCGTCCTTGGTTCCTCTATCATCTGTGTCGATGTGCTGGTACAGGCGCTTTCCCACCGCAAGAGCTTCCAGATAGCCAATAGTAGTAACTTCCTGTCGGCATCATTATGTCTCAGCGCTGGAGTCATGGTGAGCTATCATCCTAGAGGAGATTCATGGACTATACTAATTCTAGGCAGCTCTTTACCTCCCTCTATAGCATGCTCCCCACCTCGAAGCAGTACCTCACTCGCGCCGGCTTCTCTCCCGCTGTATCTGCATATATTTTGATCGGCCTTTTCATTACCGGAGTTGCAGGTATTCAACTAGTATCTGCATTTGCACACCGTTATATCCCGTCTCATGTTGTCGACTGTGCCCATACCCATGGCGAGTCGGAAAGTGATCCCGAGCGCGGCGAGCCCGCACGCGAAGACCATGCAAATGGACATACCGAACGAACCCCGCTGTTGCGACCTAATAAACCAACTTCATTCAAGTCCACACCAGCGGTTGTACAACGGAGCCAGCATACCGAGCCAGCACCGAGACGCGAGACGATGCGGGTAATCCTAACGCGTCGCATTACGTCGCTCATGGGTGGCGTGAAATCCACCTGCGACGAGGATGGGCCTTGCTTTGGGGTTTCCCAAACCTGCGGTCTCGAATGCACCAAAGTGCTTCCGCCACCCAGCAGCAATGAACCCGCGCGACCCGATTTGCTGCATCGCGAAAGTCTATCCGTGCCGCTAGAATCAGATATTTCCCGCGCAGAAACTGAGGCTGATAATGAACATATACCTACTGTCTCGGAAGAGGGGTATTTTGGCAGGATCTCTGCACAGCACCCTATGCAACCAGATGTTACTTCGTCCGATTCGTCTCTAGACCGGCATTCTTCAAGCCATCTATCCCATTCGCATCCTGAGTACCATCGCCATTCTGAGCATCATCCCCATTTCGAGCATCAACATCAGGACGAATCTCACGGCCACCGCGACGATATTAACTCCGAGCGTCCCAAATCTGCCGGTGGCAACCAGCACCACCATCACGTCCCTAAAAATGCATTCCTCTCCATTGGACTCCAGACCTCAATCGCCATTGCTCTGCATAAACTTCCCGAGGGGTTCATCACCTATGCCACCAACCATGCCAGCCCAACCCTCGGTATGACAGTATTCCTGGCTCTATTCATCCACAACATCGTGGAAGGCTTCGCCATGGCACTTCCGCTCTATCTAGCCCTCAATTCTCGCTGGAAGGCAATGTTCTGGTCCAGCCTCCTGGGCGGTATCAGTCAACCAGCCGGTGCTGGCCTAGCCGCATTTTGGATCTGGAGCACCGGACAACGCGGTAGCGACGATGCCACAGGTACCTCGTGGGGGATCTATGGAGGTATGTTCGCCGCTACGGCTGGAGTGATGACTTCAGTTGCATTGCAGCTTTTCAGCGAGGGACTCGGTCTCACTCATCGCCGGGGAATGGGAATCGGGTTCGCTGTTGCAGGTATGGGGTTGATGGGCCTCAGCTTTGCATTGACTGCTTGACCAGGCTTTGGCCCTGGTGATCATTTTCATCATACGCCTGGCGTTTGATCCTTCATGATCCTTACGGCCGGCGTGCATGAACGCACATATTAGGTTTTGCTTTTTACTACTCAGTCAAAATGGCCACGGTGTGGTCCTGCACAAATGCAAAGGGTAAGTGCATATTTGGACACTACATGTATTATTTCTTATCAACAGTACCTGTTACGGTTGAATCACCGATGTGGTGAAAGCGCAATTACCTAGTACTCTTGTACTGTATGTACATTCCTTGTGCAGATAATGCATTAGATTACGAAATATTTTTTCTCCAATTCGTAAAGTAGCTCACTGTCAATAAGCCGGCTACGCCGGCCCTAATGGAGGTGTACAATTTGGTTCTATAAACGGATCTGTGGAGTATCAAAGTGATGTGTTAACATCTGTAAAGTGTGATACTCAATTGCTAGGACAGTTTAGAAATGATTTATTGAATGTAACACTACTACATGCATATACAGAATAGCAGATTCCTAAATACATCCCAACATATCTGGGCGCTTGGCTATAGGTACAAGGCCGTCTATAAAGATACGGAAAGGCGTGCATCAAAAGTTATCGTCAATCATCAATTTGGGTCAATTTGGGTGTAAACAATTTAGAAAAACATAAAACTCAAATCCAAATATTGTAATATACAAAAATTCGTATACTTAAAGAGCCTGCACCGAGATACGTCTCTGTGTACCACCCAATCCAGCACCACTAGACTCACGCAGATGATTACGGTGCGTCTGACCCTCCTCCTCCATATCCTCAACATCAATACTAAACCGTCTCGGCTTCGACCAAACACCGAATTGCTCACCACCATTCGCCTCCCCAACACTCTTAATCTGCTCAGACTGCACACCGAAGCGATCCGCCACAGACTGGAACAGCTCCGCATGCGCCGAAGCCCGGCTAGATTTCTGTCCCGCTCCCAGACGTGCCTGGGAACGGCGCAGCAACTCCATATGCTGCGATGCGGTATCAGCACCATTGGCATGGTCCACCGCCCCAGAGTCGCCGAGCAGGTCGTACAGGATTCCTTCGTGCAGAGTCGCTGCAGACTGGTAGTTCTCGGAGGCTGTGAACAGCGCGGAGAGGAGCTTGGTCATGTCCAGTGTGACCGGGTCACAGCTGCCCCATACCTGGCGCAGATTGTAGCAGATGTCGCGACAGAGCTGGATAGCGGAGTCGACGTTGCCGCGGCAGAAGCGGGTTTCTACCAGTCGTCGTCCGATCCATACCACCACGTCTGGTGTCCAGGTGCGCTGGACGATTCGGGAGGTCCAGAGTTGCGTGAGGATGGCTTCTAGCTCGTCAAACATGTCGTACTGGCCCAGGAGAGTGATGATGTCGTTGAGGTGGTTGAAGGGTAGATCGACCATCTCGATGCCCATGGACTTCGAGGTTGCCATGATCTCTTGCAGGAGTAGCTTGGACTTGGTGGACATGGCTTGGTAGGTCTTTTCGTCGGCGCACTTGTTTGCCTTGTGGCCGCTCAGATATAGGCAGAGCTGGGTGGCGGTGTTGATGCTCTCCTGGTTGTTGAGACCGTCGGTTAGATGCAGGAAGGAGTGCAAAACGCCTGTCAGGATGGTGGCTTCCTGGAAGCGGGAGGAGTTACACAGGTCACGAACGAGGTTGGTGGTCGTTGTGAGGATGCTTATGTTGTAGTTTTCTCTGTGAACCTCGCGCAGGCAGATCTGGTAGAACTGCTGCACGATTTCCTTGTCGGCGACGTTGGTGGCGGACAGATTAGAGCAGAAATAGTCGTACAGCTTGTCCTTGGTGTCGTTGGCAGCGCGAACTCGCTTCTGACTAATCTGGAGGTTGTAGAGCTTGTGACCAGTGATCAGAGTGGGAATGAAGTCGTGGCTAGAGAGGCTCTTGGAGAAGGCCTGAGAAGTCCTCATCTCACGAGCCATCTCGGCCATGATCTGGTCGTAGCTGGCACGTCTGCCGAAGACTTCCTCGAACGCAGCGACAAACACGGCGTCGCGACGATCGCTCAGATCCACCGCGGAAGATTCGGAGCTGTACACCACGCGGTGGCGGAGTTCGTCAAGGAGGTTGTTGCCGCCTTCGATGAAACCGCACTCAAGGTAGATACTTGCGATCCGGCGAGCCCAGTCACCGATTGTCTCAGTGTCACCGCCAGCATGCAGTACATCGGTAGAGTAGGCGTGGAGGATGGCGTTGCCCTGCTGAACAGAAGTAGACGTCCCCTGTCGCGAATGGGCGAGAGCAAGTTCACGAAGCCAGGAGAGAGTCGTGGTGGAGAAGTAGCCTTGGTTCTTCTTGGCCAGCTGGAACTCTTCAGTATAGAGGGAACGGGCTTCTACAGTCGAATCATGCTTGCGCACAAACAGCTGTGCCAACTTGTGCTTGAGAGTGATAGGCAGCGGTGTAGTCATCTGGTCGAGACCCTTCGACGACTGGGAAGGAGCCACCCAGTCGCTCGTTTCCAGAGGCAACTTGTACAGCGAGATGGCTTGGTCGATGTGTGCGTCGCTGGACTCACATAGCTCGGCAAAGAGCAGGGTGGCATTAAGCGTCCTCTCACTTGTTGCGCCGTGCAAGTGGCGACAGGTCATGACATACTCAGAGGCAATCTGGTATCGCTCAGAAAAGTCGGACCTCTTGTGGGTAGTCAGAATAGACATATATCCCAGATAAGTCTTCTCCAGCATCCGGTCCACCAGTTCATGATCATAGGTATCTACCTTGTTGTCTTCAACAACCAGGGTCGGCCAGAGAGATCGGTACACATTCAAAGCAGAATCCCACTGCATCTCCTTCTCGTACAGGTTGATGAGGGCAATTGCAGCGTCCATGCCCTCTGGAGTAATAGTGTTCTGATTGGAAGTAGCGTTGAAGATGCGCTGGTAGATGCTCTTAGCCTCGCTGTTCTTCTCCAGACGAGTTGCCAAAGCAGCCTCGGAATACATATTCTCTATGGTATGTTCATGCTTCTCCCCGAGACGAGCCGCCAAGAAGTTGCTCATGGTATGCAGCAACGTCAGTGCATTGGTGAACTGGTAGGTTGTCTCGTAGAACTCGACAACGGCCTTGGTAACGGCCATCACGGACGGCACAGGGACACCAGCGGAGGAGATCAGACAACCGAAAGAATTCTCATAAACAGCTGTAGCCTGCTCCAGATGCAGTCTGCGGAAGTGGCAGTAGGCCAACAGCAAAGCCAAGTCGGCCGCGGGGGGTGCCAGCTCGGGCGAGAACTTCTGGTGAGATTTGGCTTGTTCGACGGCGGGCCAGATATGTTGCAGAACCGCCATCGCGCATTCACTGGCTTGAATCCACTCTCCCTCACGTACATAGATACTGGCAAGGTTGTGGCACAGAATTAGTGTGGTGACAGTCATATTCTCGGGGCTGGCCGAGATAACGTCCAGCAGCTCAATCAGCAGCTTGCGGTCCCGAGAAGATAGAGAGGATGCACTCTCGATAGAGACTGCATTGGCCATACTCTGGGCAATTGAGAGTGCCAACGCAGTTGAGTCCTCCGAGTACTCTTGGTGGGTCTCCTTGTAGTAGCGCCACATGAGAATTGCCAAGGACCGGTCGAGGTTGTACATAAGCATCTCCCGAGTTTCAGCGCGGAGAAGGTGCACGCGCTGCATCATGTCCTCAGAGTGAATACCAGTAACCTCGAGATCTGCAACCAGTTCCCGAATGATGACCTCAGATTCATCATTTCGGCCCTGACGGCGGAGGAACTGGTAGTACACAAGGGCGACATTGGCCTTTTTGTCCATCATATCAACCGAGTCAATATCGCGCGAGTTGAGACCAGCCCAGAGGCTTGACAGAACTGCCTGGGCGTGAGCCAAATCACCCTGATCCTCGTACATCTTGGCCATGTACAGAGTGTAGGAGATTCGGCGCTCGTCGGTGACTTCCATGGTGCGCACCATATTGTCATACTTGGTTCTGGCAATATCGCGGCTCATCTCGTCAGTTCCAGTCGTGGAGAAATGACTGGTTAAGAAGTCGGCAGTCTCGGACGACTGGCGCGAATTGGTGCCGTATTTCTGAAGAATTTGCTGGTAG
Source organism: Penicillium sp. CF05 (assembly GCA_002916455.1). Classification (NCBI taxonomy): domain Eukaryota; kingdom Fungi; phylum Ascomycota; class Eurotiomycetes; order Eurotiales; family Aspergillaceae; genus Penicillium; species Penicillium sp. CF05. The sequence goes on from PKQL01000452.1 coordinate 14,226, forward strand.
AAGTGCTTCGAAATGAACAACGCGGACTGGTTGTCGTTGCGAGACTTGTACATGCTGACGATCATTCCAAGGTACTTCAGGCGTTGGTTAAACTCCACCCCGGTGATCTCAGAGTCGGTCAAGATCAAGTACTTCATGATGTCTTCCTGCTGCGAGGTGATTGTGCCTCGCTCGGAGAATGACTGGATCATCATCTCGGAGCATGACAAGGTAACCGGGTGTGACTGGCCGAGAAGCTCCTGGCTTAGCTTCCACGCTTCGTAGCAGGTCTCATCGGCGTGGCTAGCATGCGCCAACTTGGACACGCGTGCGCTGAGGACCAAGCTTTGTAGCAGAGCGATAGATTTCTCGCCGAGGACCAATCTACGAATGTCACTTGCAAGTCTGTAGAGCTCGACGACACTAGACCGAGTGAACTGGGACTCGCGGCAAGTCAACTCGAGACGTGCGAAGAGAACGGTGGCAGGCATGATCTTCTCGAAGTTTGAGTTGAATTGGAACTCTTCGTCATCGGTGACGAGGGGAGAAGAGAGAAGATGCGACAGCCAGTAGCGTGCGGTGTACTCCAAAACGACATACTTGTCGAAGAGATGGTTGCGCTCCTCAATGCCCAACCTATCCATGGAAATATCAACCTCCTCACGCACGTTCAAATGCACAGAGGAAAGACACCTGGTGAGCAAGTCGTAGTGTGCATCTCTGATATTGAGCTTGGACTGTCCACCGGGTGACTTGGCCTGTTTGATAACATGGTCACGAATGCAGGTGTGAGCGAAAGAGACCACGCCATCACGGGTCATAACCAGCGGGGTCAGAGCATTCAAGATGTCGTAGCTACTAGTGGATTGGCTGTATGAGTAGCTGGGGCCCTTGGGGTCCACATTCAGGAAATGCTCAATCTCCTCGACCAGCAGGGGTCTCTCGGCTGCTACGAGCCAGGAAACAACATTAACAGTACCCTGTTGGCTGAAGTCCAGGCTCTGGGAGTGGAAGTCAATAAGTTCTGGCATCGACTGCGGCAGGGCCTGAATGGACGCAACAGCCTGGCTCAAGGTCTTTTGCTGTTTAGCGTATGCAACTGCCATTTCAGCCCAACTGAAAGAGCCCTGAGAGCGGGATACAATGGCAGACACAGCAGCTTGAAGCTGGTTGCCCTTGTGGGTGTCAAAGTTGGCGCTAGATGCAAGCATCTTGCTGACATACGCTTCGAGGTCGGTCTTGGTTTGGGAGGTCTGCAGTGTAAGCTGGTGAACACCTTTGGGGCTGACCTTCGAAGTCAGGGGCCGGGTGAAAGCGATCATCTTAGATCCAGCGTTCTGTTCAGTGAGAATCTCACAGAAGCGATCAAGATAGGCAACGGCATTGGCGTGGCCACCCCTGATTTGGTCGATGCCATCAACCACAAACATGTACTGAATGTTCGTAGCAAGACCAGCACGAATACCCCTCCAAAGGCTTGCTTCGACTGCATCATCTCCAGCACCATCGATCGCGCCTTGGGCTGCCCTGGCGACTTCAACCAGGATAGCCTCCTGGGTTTGCTTGTCACTGACAGAATGATCCAACATCTGGTGAAGGACACCCTTCAGGATGCGCAGAGGCAAAGTAGCGACAGGAATGTCAGCACCTGTATTGGATTAGCTCGCAAATCAACGAAAGATAAAAAATTACAAAGAAACTCACGAATGGTGTATGGGATAACATTCCAGCTGTCGTGTTCAGCCGACTCCTGTAGTCTTTCGACCGCCCATTGGGCCAGTGCACTCTTTCCCGAGCCAGGGCCACCAGAAACTAGCATGACAGGGGAGCTTCCGACACTGAAATCGTAGAGTGTGTTGTTGAACCACTCAAATGATCCCTCGGCAAGCGAGTGGGCGCGAGAGTCGAGGATAAACTGAAGAGGGCGGTCCTGCACTCCCAGGAATTGACGCAAACTACCCAGCTCAGGCGAGGAGTAGATCAGGGGGCTATCCTGCACAAGCTTCGCAGTGTGGGCATCGACAATACAGTTCCAGTGGGTGGAAAAGCGTTTGGCGTATGTCACGAAAGCGGCATCAACATTGCGTCCGATGACTTGGTCGGACTCTTTGCTCTTGAATCCCTCGACGCAACTTATAGCCGTGCTACTGACCATCTCAAGCAAATCTGCGAAGGCGGCCGCAACATATGGGTGGAGTTCAGGAGAGGACTTGTACGCGGTCTCATACTGCAGAAGCAAGTAGACACCGACGGCGACCCGGCCATACCGGCCAAAGACGCTCTCGAAAACGTCCGTGTTGTCCATATCAGACTATGGCAGTAGTTAGTATCCATATCTAAATTGTTCGCCGGTCAACGTTAAACTCACCTCCAAAAGGAGAATAGAGAATCCCCAGATGAGCGATGCCGCCTCATTGGCAGCAGGCGCGAAGGCTCCGACAGACTCCCGAAGAGCGTCGACTGCATATGCCAGTCTGGACGCCCATCTGAGGCTGCAATCGAGTCTGCTGCCATCTTGAGGCATCCAGCGGAGACGTTCAGCTGCGACAGCATCGAAGAAAGCATCCACGTTAGGGCTGCGCTTGCTGATCTGAGTGGAAGACAGGCCCAGCTGAGCCTTGCACTTCTGGGATACGGCCTGAACCTTCTCTTGAAGGATGGTGACCTTGTAGACACTTCCACTCAGCTGTCTGACAATGCGCTTCGACGTCATGCCATTCCCGGCGCTGCTCTTGGCACCGGAGCTAGCGTGGGTGACTCCAGTGTTGAAGCCGTTATTGCTAGAGGTATCATAGGCGCCAGCCTGTCGAGTTCCTGCTCCGCCAGCAATGCTTCCTTGGTTGACTCCGCTATTGTCATTGCCGGATAAACCATAGCTACCGTCTTGGTGGAGTCCCAGAACTCCTCCGCCGGCGATACCTGCTTTGTTCGATGCAGTGGCGCCGTTGTTGAATAAGGCTGTGTTTGTCTGGCCCGTAGTTGTAGAACGTAGACCACTGGTTTGGTTGGATCCACTGGTGGTAGAATAGGCTGTGTTTGTCGGTGTTTTGGGAGTGTAGCCATCATCGGACACCGCGCGGGCATAAGTATAGGCCCCCCGGTTCGGGTTTGAGGCGCCCACTCCTTGTCCGCCTGCACGGTCCTGTTCTCCCACGGTAGAAGCAACGTGGCTCTTCTGGCTCGTGGAAGTCGGATCTTGGGCTCTGGTTGCGTTCGTCCCAGAGACGGAATGCCTCTTTCTCTGCTTTCTGGTGGTAGAGGTCTGGTTGTCAGCTCCTTTACTCATACCATAGCCGCCGCCGCCGCCGGCGGCGGCAGCAGCAGCAGCAGCAGCGGCTTCGCTTGTCCCTGCTTTCTGGGAAGGCTGAGAGCCCTGCTTGTCAAGCTGTTTTCTGTCGATATGGTATTTTCCAACGTCTTGATCAGCAGCCTTCTTGGACATGTCTTTTCTGGTGGTCCCATCGCTGAAGACGTCCGGGCTGAGCTTTTCATAGTCATGGATCTCATTCTCAAGAGATTCCTTGCTATAGTCACCCCCAGCAACGGGCTTTCCAGTCTTCTCTTGGTTTGAGCTGGCCTTGTTGCTGCTTCCTGCTCCCGCGATGGCAACCTGAGGAGAATTGTCCGTATTTTCTCCGCGGGGTAGTGCTTTGCTGTTGGTTCCTTTTTGAACGAGAGTCGGCTTGCCGCCCGCAGTGTGGAAGTTCTTTTCCTGGAAAGTGCCCGGCATGGTGATGGGGCCCTTGCGGATGTCGTAGTTGGGTGCAAGATCTCCGGCGAGCACACTGCCTCTGCGATCATACTCTTGAGAGCCAGTGACTTGGTTTGTATCGGTGCTGTATTGCTGTTTCTGGCTAGGTTCTCGCTTCTCGGTGCCCATGTCTCTTTGCTCCACCTTAGTTTCGCTAGTAGAGGAGGTACCAGCGTTGTCTTGGCCAATCCCTCCTTGGCTGAATTGCCTTCCGGTCTCCTGAACATTCTCCCTGTTAAGGTCTGCTTTGTTCATTCCAGCAGCACTGCCAGATGCTCCGCCGGCGATTCCTCCGACGGCTCCTCCGGCAGCTCCTCCCAGAGCTCCCCGGCTGGTCGATTCTTTAGTAGTTTGCCCTTGGGTGCTAGTTTCTTTGGCGCTGTTGGAATTGCCTTGGTTGGCTTCACCGCGGGTGGATGAGTTTCTATCGACGGGCTCATTGGCCTTGTTTCCCTGGCTGGTCGAATCGTTGGTAGTTTGACCCTTGGTCACGATGTCTTTGGCGTCATTGTAATTGCCTTGATTGACTTCATTGCGAATGGATGAGCTTTTATCGAGGATTCCCTTGGCCTTGGCGAACATGTTGATGGATGGTAAATTGGTGCGTAAATATATTAACAATAGGTGGATCGTAAAGATAAAAAGATAAAAATTAATCAAAATTAATCAAACAATATCATTCGGTCGTGTTCGTTCAGCTTTCAAAAACAGTAGATAGAATATAAGGAAAGGGAACCGAGCCAGATTTGGGGCCCAGGGGGAGACCTAAATAATATTAGCAACTATCATCCTCCTCATTGCATCATGGAATTATTTCGGTGATGCCCGCACTGAGGGAACAGCTTGCTCGTTATTCAGCTGGGCCATTGGGTGCATCCCATGCCTCTGCTAGGATTGTAAGGCCGCGTAGCCTGATCCAAGAAAACAATGGGAGATTGATGTCATAGTACAGCATAATATCCGAAGTCGATGATGCTCAGCCAGAGGGAGGGAGCGAGATAGGTGGATCTTCCAGCAGCTGGTGTCCACTCCAGGTTTTCACGCTTGGTTTCCACGCTTGGTTTCCACGCTTTGTATCCAATGTTCTTTTATTCCCCAGTTGAGACGACGGACTACGATAGCATGCAAAATATCATTCTTCTGCAATTTCTGGCCCAACGGTCATGTATACCCGTCATTGGATTGTGCCTTGTAGTATCGCAATATATAAAATCAACTCCAAAGGTCAAGGACTCGGAATTGAGTTCAATCGATGTCATTGCAATATGTGGGGTAGACATGAGGAGTTTGGGACAATCGGCTTGGGGTTGAACTCAATGGCCCCTAAGCGATTAATTTCTCCACTGTCTGACGACTAGACATGTCTGGATATCTGTTGGTTGTGTCCCATATTTATCTCAAGTGGATGTGGTCAGCATTGAAGTCGACTGGCCAATATCCGCTTAGTCATCTTATGCTAACCCCGATAACCTTAAATCAAGTCGTTGATCCGTGGGCGTCTCGTCTTTGGAATGTTCGGTCATTTCACCAACATGTTCAGAGTCATCTCCGGATGACCCGGCAATTGAGTTGGTGAGGTCATGGCTGTTTGTTTATAGGTGATCATCATGCCAAACGAGCGCGGCAACATCCGCCATTTATGTCATGACATCAAAGAAGATCTCCAGCTTTTCAATCTAAATGAGGCTTGTCCCTATCATTCTAAAGGTGCTATCATCTGACTACCAACACAGTCACGTGTGATCATGTGAAACTAATTGCCTTTATGTACTTACATATGTACCGGATAATGCCTAGCACTCAAGCTTAGTGTCTTCTTCTTTAAGCTACTTCAAGATCTTAGATACGGGTAAGAAGGGCTCCACCGCTAAAGTATTTCTCTTAGTGTCGTGATTCTAGGTGTGATTAGTCAGTGGGGTCCTCTACCTAGGTACTAGGTGGGTAGGGTATGTCCCTCTTACCGGCTGCGAGACTTCATCGCGGGCCGCCGGGGTATTCTCGGTCGAACTTGCCTGTGTGCTTGACGGTGCCTCTCCATGTCCATCTGCCATTTCAGGCAATTTGCTAGAACCCTCCATTTCGAGCAGGCGATTGGAAAAAAGAAACTAAGAGGAAGGCTATACGAACACGCTGAATTATCCCAATTGAAAGTATCGGCCCTATACCTTGGTTCCATGGTTGATGATACAACAGATTTAGGCGTCCCTAACTAACTTGATATCTTCTGATAGAAGAGGGAAAGTGATGAATTAAATATTAATGGCTCGAATATCGATAGTCTAGTTCATTTGCCGTTTTGCAAACTTTTATCAACTTTCCTTAGTATCCTAAGATTCAATGAAGAACGACGAAATAAGCGCCGCACATGCGAAACCGAACGCCAATTGGAACGCTCGATGGAGCGCATCGAGATAGCAAGCGTCGCCTGCTACACATATGGTCCCTGTGGTAACTGCATGTTCATTCAACCGAGCAGAAAAAATCGCAGTCGCGGCAGAAAGCCCGATAGTGCATCCCGTGGACCGAAAAGCATAATAGGCGGAGGTAGCGGTGGCATGCTGCTTATGAGGCACGGCATGAAGGAGCGCAAGGATCAGAGTTGTGACGGCGCCTCCCATACCGATGCCTTTACAGAGAAGATAGATCTCGGGTAAAGCCCAATGGGTGTGCTCCGTCACAAACATGAATCCGGCACTAGCGATGACCATCAGGGCAGGCATTGTGTATTTGAATACCCCGTACCTTCCAGTAACTCCAATCATGACCCCGACTAGAGCAGATCCAATCCCCGAGCCGACGCCATCTGGCAATAGATACAGGCCGGTCCGGCTAGTAGAATAACCTAGCATCTGGAAATAGAGAGGAACATAGTAGATATTTGCATACGCAGTCATAGATGCGAACCACGCGGTCAGGCACACAGCCACAACAGTGCGTTGACGAAACATTGACATTGGGATGATAGGTTCCTTTGCCCAGCGCCATTCAATAAGCAGGAATACCCCCAGAAGTACCAGTCCGAGGGGCACCGTGACGGCGAAAAGGGTCGTTACAATCTGAGTTCCCTCGTGGTTCAGACCGATGAGAAGAAGTACTAGGGATGAAACCAAGGTCGCGGCGCCAGCAAAGTCAACACGACTCAGCATCTCTCCAAAACTTTCTATGCGCTGGCGGTGATCAGGCACGAAAATCGCCACGCCGATTCCCGCAATAAAAGAGATTGGAGCGATCCCAATAAATGCCCATCGCCAACCGAAGACATCGTGAGTAGCTCCTCCGATGACCGCTCCTAGCGCCATCCCCGCTGTATACCATACAGAGCTAATCCCTTGCCAGAATCCGCGGCTCCGTAGAGGGATGTTATCTGATAAGATGAAAGTGGCGATGGAGATGCAACCCCCGCCACCGATCCCAGTTACGAGACGAGCAATAATGATAACAATTTTCGAACGACAGAGGCCGGAGATCAGATTTCCAAAGGTGAACATAACAGATGCGAAACAGAAGGTTTCACGCCGGCCGAATATATCACTCAACTTTCCGCTGAGTGGTTGTGTGGCCGTAAGACCGATCAGGTACCCGGTACCTAACCATGATACGAGTGAGGGAGAATTGAATTCGTTGGCGATGGTCGCGGATAGGGTCGAGGTAATGGTGCTGTCTGCGGCAGCGAGGAAAGTGACGATCCAGGTACAGATGATCCCAACCGCTACCGTGGGTTTTAAGCGTGTATCGTCGTCGGCAGGGTGAAGGAGTGAAGTCCGTTCCGTGGTCATTATAACAACCTCTTGAGCCTACAATGGTAGCCTTAGGGTGAACGAATGGAGTTGATTGGGGGGAGAGAAGAAGAGAGAGAGCTAGATCTATCTACTTAAGGGGCTGATGCCCTTGGCATTCATACCAGACATCCGCAACACCCCCCTTGGATATTTCGACTCTTCAAATAATGCAATTGTTCGGATCAATAGCTTCGACGATAGGAGGGGCTGCCTTGGCGAGTTTTCTTAGTTTTCTTTCACCTTTAGGCAGTCTATGTGATACGCCAAAGAGCGCACATATTAATCATTCAGGGGCCGGTCCTGAAGCGATTATCCCAACCAGTCATTGAACGGGGAATGTGCAAACTCGGTCAAAAAATACGAGTAATGTTTTTGCTTCTTTATATGCAAGGCTTGAATCTAGGATTTGCGGCTGAGACTTGGGTGGGTCACCACTTGCGCCAATCAATCCGATGGTTCCCACGCACTCTAAAATTTTGAGTGTATTGATTTATGAATGTTGTCTGCAGGGGCCTAGAAGGACTGTTCGAAGACTCCTCTGTGTGTTGTAAATATTTGCCCCATTATATTATGTTTAACAGCCCATAAGCTAATGATGCAAGATTGATCAAAGCCCGATCAAATACCTAGGTAGATCCTAGGGCGTGGAGAAACCCTTCTTGGTACCCTCTCTTCTGTTCTTCTAGCTCAATTTAAAAGCGTTACATATATCAAGCACAACTACGGAGTAGTGGAGATTCTCTCCACTTTCCAAATAAACGTATTTGCATTATCCCTGGAAGCCCTTGCCAACGTATCGCGTAGGATACACCAGAGCAGTGGGTCTGGGCTGACCAAGCATAGCTACCCTATTGGACTATCGCGCGATCCAATGTGGTAGGAGGCGTAGCTGAGCCGGCTGAAAGGTGGAGTTGGTATAACTAAAATGAATCATGGTCATGCCTCAATTGATCAGGAGCTCGGCGCGGTTGAAGAAAGGGGTATTCCACTCTCAATGTCACGGTCGATCCTTTCTCAAAGGGCTCGAGATCAAATTGTCAAGATACTACAGGACCTGGGAAGAGGGAGCGACGCTCCACGCTGATCAATTACGGGTCCCAAAGCCCCGGTTCTGCCCAGGTGTGTCACAAATGGCCTGTCTTCTAATCCAATTGATTCGTATATTTTCACCGTGTCTGGCTTTGTCACTGGGATAGGTGCGTGGCTGACCTTTCTTTCCCTAATATAAATTCCACAAGCTGGCCACCCCACCCAACCTATTAATTTCAAATGCATTTATCTCAACCAAAACGCCATTAGATTGAATAAACATGTAAAATATCATCTATCTGGACATGCATCTCTCCTATGACCCTGATCTTTACATAGCCTATAGGTGTTTCAACTTCCACCGGCTGTGTAATTAATGCAGATGCGTCTGCAACTGATACTCCTTCTGTGACTAGTATCTACTTCCTATATCTAGCTCGCTTTTGCTTTTTCTTCTAATTTTCCACGTGCAAATCGCTCATTCTTTCTCCAACAAGGCGGCAGATTGCATAGCGATTTGGCAGGCATTTAAGACCTAGTTAATAAAGTAATTGAGCGGGCTCCGGGG
>PKQL01000453.1:0-23321 GCA_002916455.1 Penicillium sp. CF05
GCGAGACGTCTCCAGCGAGACGTCTCCAGTCCCGCGACATGAATGCTAATGTGGGGGGACAGGTACCGGAAGATAGTGTGGTAGGCCTCGGCTTCGCGGCGCGACCATTCACGGTGGCGCTCGAACGCCTGGACCTCCACTTCGAGGCGCGCTTCAATGGTCCGCTGCCTCACCGCCCCGTTGAGGTGGGGCTCCACCAAGGGGTGGATATCCGCCGTAATGGGTTTGGCGTACTTGAATAGACAATCGGGACGCTGAAGGTCGCCCGACACTACATCCCAGACCTGCCTTGCTTTGAGATAGGAGGTCATGAAACGTTTCCAGGTTGCGAAATTGTCGCTACCTGTCAGAGGCTCGATGGCCGTGACCGCTCGGTCGGGCGAGTCATGGACCAGAGCAGACATAGTGAGAATAATGAAAGCGGGGTAGATATATAATCAAGATGATCAAGATGATTCTCAGATGAGTAGAAACGGCACCCGAGTGTTTGCTCCCGGGCTCATAACCTGTTGTAGTTCAGAGGTATGAAATTGTGTTTTATTCTAGAGGGAAAGATGAGGTTATATATACAACACGGACCCAAGTTGATTGTAAATCAACTTGGTTGTCTGTATAGACATTTCGGAGCTAATTCCGATGAAGCGGCTTGCTTCCTGATCTGCACCAGCCTCATATCACAACAAGTGCAGGTGGGCCAGAAAGTGTAGAGCAGTTGACTTTAGATTTCTAGACTGATATTGGTAGATCTACCATTGCTTCTCTTCGACCGATATCGGTCCGGGCCCAGCCCGGGGCCCACATACCTTCTTGCCTGATGCTGACTTTACCTACGAATCACGTAACCCTCAAATGTATATACCATCCGACTAGGGCACACCTATACCCCGTATTCCCATCCGAAACAGCGGGCCAATATGTACACTGGACAGAACTCTATCACGATCGATAGGGAAGTCTAGTGAAAAGAACAGCCCGACACACGCCACCTAGGCCACTATGCCCGAGCGGCTGTTCACCACTTAGCCCCAAAAAGAATATCTTGCCTGCTACCGGTCCTAAGAGGGCTCGCTGATCCCTAACGTACACTTCCAGTATATTATACTTGCTAGAGCTTGTTACGCTGCTATATACACTATTCCTTCCTAAACGTTGACAATTATTGGCTACGTAGAAGATATATATCTAGCTCCCTGTGTGGCGTAAGCCATGTCTGGCATAGCTCCCCTAAGCACATCGAGCTTGTACAATGAGCTATGTCCCCTGGTCGCCCACACTGGACCGGCTTGCTACAACACCCTAGGACTCTCCATTGAAGATGTGGCCTATCGGTGAATTGGCTTTACAACGCTCCTCTATACTTTCAGACGGAGACTAGGTCAGGAAATCAGACAACCTACTCGTAAACCCTATCTTTTTGCACGCTAGGAATCTCTCCAACTGGTCACTAGGTCCGCCATYCCCAGAAAGCTATTYGTGGCTGGTAGATATGAMACGATAACAACCAAAAGGGGGYGAAATTACATTGCTGGYTTCGTCGTAGCCCAGATGTTGGGGCATCGTCGTTTAACCTACATATATTCTTTGTCCGAGTCCCTGGACCTCGTTGGCCTCGGTCTCCTTGAAATCTAATATGGCATTGCGATTATCAAACAATGTTAATAGCTTTAATCTTGGTGAACGTTTTCCGTATTGGCTCTGCTCATCTGAATGTATCTCATATCAAATCGGTTTGTAGAAAATCGGATGGAGGGTTACAAGGCTGTGGTTGGGGGATTTGCAGGTTAGTTAACACGAAAAAGAACAGCTCTAGAGAGAACAAGTTTCAACTGTATTCAAAAGTCTATCCCGTTGCTTCTCGTGCTTGATAGCAGGAAAGTTGACAATTCAGCGCCATCGTACATCTCGATCGCCAGGATCAATTTTGGCCAGAGTAATCTAGTGGCCATCCTTCCGGCGTTAGCTGCCCACAGAATTCAGGGTTATAGACAGATGCTGTCTTATCCAGGGTAGCCACATAGCGATTGCGGCCCTTACGTTTCCCGTGCGTTGCATAGTGTGCTTTAAGGTTGTCCCGACGCAAGAAGCTGCGTTGACACCCAGGTACCCAGCAGACATGAGGCCTCTCCCCTGAATGGCTTGCCAGGTGACGATTAAGGGTCTTTCGAAGTTTGAAATGACTCCTGCATCCCTGAACGCCGCATTTGAACTGCCGTCGAGGGACGTTGGTCTGGGAACCTCCGAGGCTCAAATTGGACGGATCCTGCGAGCTATATAGAAGATTGACAGGCTGCCCGAAGGCTTGGCGAGGTTCAGCAACATTATTTTGGCTGTCGTGCTGCAGTGCCTCGAGTGGCCGTGGGTAGGGAGAGTTGATGTTTTCTCGGTTTGGGAAAAGGCAAGTTTCAAAGAAACTCGGCGCATAGTCAAAAAACTCAGGAGGTGGCCCTAGCAGGAGGTGGTTAGATGGCACTGACGTAGGCAGATATTCGAGCCAACATATCACAGGCTGTGATCCGCAATAGATGGAACCTGGATCAATCGAGCAGCCTGGTTTCCCATGATAGTGGCCATCACAGCCGCCTTCGTGCTTTTGCACCGAGTGGGGCAACGCCTGATAAATAACTAGACCCCCATGGTTTTGATGATATTCCATGCCAGGCCACTCGGCAGGGCCAGGAGCAATGTTTGCTTTTAGTTTGGCGCTGTCATGGAAGAGCGTTTATATGCCACTTGAGAATGCCAGATCATTTTCACCACATATTTGCGAGGATGGTGGTGTGATTTGTTGTTCCATCTGTGGACTTCCACCCGTAAATAACATATTTGCAGACATTCTTTGCGGACAGAAGAAAATACCAAGCGGTAAAGTCCGACACAGCACTATAGATGTGTTGTCCGGATGCCACGTTTAATCTGTCTGGGTGCAAGTATGGAATGCCGGGTAGAAGTATTCAAAAAGTTATGACTAGCTAGGAGAAAATCGACTCAGTAGTAGCAACCTTTGTGATCTTTGGAATTCCCACAGCATCAAGCTTTTATTCGAGAGGCGAAAAGAGTGGCCGAGTAAATGTTCACCGTCCCACTGACAGTGTTGAATAACGGAGACTTGCTATTTTGCGTTAGGTTACGCCTTGCATAGATTTGTTACAATGATAGGGAGTTGACAGATGAAAAGCCCGCTGATTGAACGGTGGTCAAACACGTGCGAGGTTTACTTCAACACATGGTGTTATCACCGACCACAATCTCAAACAAGGCGTGATGAACATGAACGCCAGGGCCTAACATTTATACGGGCTTTCAACAACCGTCAATGACCCTTCCTTCAACTGCCGCGTACCAAGCCAAGAAAGGGTAGTTCAACACAACAATTATTACCAAAATGGAGACAGGGGTTTCCAACAGCTCGCCAAAAACAAACAGCCATCAACACCAGTAACATTTCCGATGGCGCTGAACGATTCTTCCCATCACCGTAAGAACCTGGGATTATCTGTTTACAAATGAGTAGTCTAAAAAAGAGACCGGCCCCAGGTAAAGAGCAAATTGTTTAACATTGGTTATTCGCTCGTGAAGAAGACGGATTCCTCAAAGAACCTAACGAACCATCCACCGAGTGAAGTCTCATTCAGGGTGATAAAGTCCATCCACAGCCGCATCTGATCTTGAACCGCTACTGGTAAGCTAGGTGTAATGACACATTAAATATCGTGGCTGGCCATCACCATTCTCTCTCGCGGCAGGAAGCAAGCCAGAAAGATTTGCTGGCGACCAAGCGCTTTCAGCCCATTTTGGAGAAACTAGCAGATCTCTAACGTGATGATCCGAAACTCGCCTTTCAGGCAGCTCGACCTTATCGACGCATATGGGCCTCGTGCGTGCCTAGACACCTTGATGAGGAGACACTAGGTCAAATTAGTGAAGCTTCAAAAGGGGCTAGCGTCAATCCGAGCGATGGGAAAGACGGTCTTCCGCTTCGTCTCGATGAGCAGTTACGCCGATTGCATCTCTTTGAACAGGCTTGAGAACTATCTTAGGAACCGCCTGATGGGCGTTCACAAGGACTGGAATTAATGATCGAAAGGTGGTCTGGCCGTGTTGATGGATATAGAAAGGTGTGTGTGAGGAATTGCCAGCGGAAGTGTGACATGTCGGTACTTAACAGCCAAGGCCTATATTCATCGAGACAAGTAACCGTGAAAACAAAAATAGCGCTGTTCAAGCGCAGTGCCAACCTTTTGACTGAGTACCTTATGAGAATATCGTATAAAGCATTTTGCGACTACCTCTGGGTAGTGATGAGAACTTCCCAGCCAGTTTTCAACGAGTTGGGCTGCATTCACTTGTAATTTGGTCTGGAGATTATATACAAATAATGAAGAACCCAGGGGTAACGACGGGGCAGCACAGCTAGCGAAGAAAGTATCGAGTGACTCGAATATGGAAGTTGCTCCAGGCGAGGCAACAATGATAATCGGAAGCAGGGTGCCATCGCTCCAACAGCAGCTCGGGAGATGATGTCCAATATCTGCCCACGCACCCGGCGTAGATTCCCCATGATCGTTTCCACCCTGGGTAGGAAGAATGACCATTTTGGCTAGGTTTATCCATCTGGCTCGATTCATTGCCGGTGTAGACGTTATAGGGGGAGTGACAGGAGGATTCCAAAAGGCAGTGCAAAGGTAGCTGGAGGAGGTTCGAATGAAATGCCAGAGGCCGACAATTCTTTTGCGATGCAGCATTGAATGGACCACAAATTCCACAAGGAACTAGTAACCGGACGTCGGTCGGGTTGACGACTCACCGACTATCCAAGTTGAACTCACTCATCCGCCCCCACGCAACACCAGAACCTGTTTTTTGCATCAGTGCACGAGGAAATCGTTCTCGCTTACTAAGTATCATTTGACTCTGGAAACTGTCGCTACTCCTGTCGTGTATTCTCAGCAGATCTGACGAAATTGTAAGGTACAAAAGCCGAGAATGTTGAGTGCTGCTTTAGTGATAGTGGTGTGGTGAATGTTCGGACTGTGAATGGGTTTACTTTCCCACCTCTCACGTACTTCATGATACATCCACCTAATCTCAAGACACACCTATGCTTTTGAAATAACCTTGGCTGATTCCCAACCTAACCCAGAAAGTACCACGAGCTGTCCTATTCTGACCATGACATTGACGAGGCAAAAATTGGTTAGAATTCTTGAGCCCGTCTGTAATTTATTTTGAGGACAGGTTGTCACACAACAAAATTCTATGTGGCAGCAACACGCCTGGTTAAGTTGCTGTGGAGACGGTAGGTATATTTTCCTACGTTCGCGGGGCTATCTTGCGCGATATTGGGAACACGGACTCGAAGAGAGTCCCTTCTACTATCGAGACCTTCCTTGACTTGCTTTAGTGGTTTCGGAAATCAATGTTTGATTATAAGTGAATTTCATTGATTTCCCATATCTTCTCCCCTCTTTGCTTCTCCCTCATTCCTCCCACCGTCCATCCCATCTGCCTCACTTCAATTTTCTCGGTTCCCATTTCTTGATACGATCAAGTCCAGGATAGTGTCTGACCTTGAGTTCACCATGGAAAACTACCAGAAGATTGAGACAGTCGGCGAAGGTACGGGCCTGTGACGCGGTTTTTGATCTTGTTGAGACGCTTCTGTTGGAATACATCTCACGCGTCTTCTTGTCTCTAGGCACGTACGGTGTCGTCTATAAGGCCCGCGAGCTGCACCATCCTTGCCATATTGTCGCTCTGAAGGAATTCAGACTGGAGGCGGAAGATGAGGGTGTTCCTAGCACCACCATCCCCGAGATTTCGCTGCTCAAGGAAATACAGGACCCCGACATTGTCCAATTGCTCGACATCGTTCACGCCGGTGGCCATAGTCTCTACCTTGTCATTTCCTCGACCTCGATCTGAAGAAATACATGGAAGCTCTCCCGGTTAGCGATGTTGGTCGTGGTAAGCTTCTTCCCGATGAGTCTACGGCGATGGCAACCCTGGGACTGGGCGATGCTATGGTGAAGAAGTTCACGGCCCAGCTGCTTGAGGGTATCCAATACTGCCATAGTCGCCGCATCCTGCACCGTGATCTGAAGCCCCAGAACTTACTGATTGACCGTGATGGTAACTTGAAGCCCGCTGACTTCGGTCTGGCGAGGGCCTTCGGTGTCCCGCTACGGACTTACACCCATGAGGTGGATAAGCACCGATAGTCTAGAAATTGGCTAAATATCAGCTCGCCGGCACATTCTATTTCAGGTCGTTACACTGTGGTATCGCAGCCCCGAAATCCTGCTTGGGGTCCGGCAGTATTCTACGGGTGTCGATATGTGGTCCGTTGGCGCTATATTCGCCGAGCTGTACACTCGCAAGCCATTATTTCCCGGCAACTCGGAGATCGATCAGATATTCAGAATCTCCCGGTAGATACTTCTTGTCACTTGGTGATTGACTAATCACTAATCGTGATGTTTGTTCTACAGTGTCCTCGGCACCCCCGATGAAGAACTTTGGCCTGGTGTCACTTCATTCCCCGATTACAAGGCCACTTTTCCCAAGTGGAAGCGCCCCGATGCGTCGATTGACCCCGGCATGGAGCCTGCTAGTCTCGAACTGCTGGAGGCGCTACTCGATTACGACCCCATTCATCGGCTTTCCGCGAAGCAGGCCTGCATGCACCCCTACTTCCGGAACGGCAGCTCATACTACTCGGGTCCTCTCAAGCGCAACGGTCATCGATAAACCAGCCTGTATCTCTGATTACTGTAACCTCATTCAAATCATATCGGGCTGCACATAATGTCAATGCCCTGAGGGTATATTTATTTGTCTCCTTCTTTTCGCGAATGCGTTTTTGGGAGGAAGGGGCTGGTTATCAGAGGTCCGACCCAGTACGAGTCCTACTTAAAAACAAATACAAGTAGGACCAACCAATATGGGTCATTATCGGAGTCGTCAAATCAACATCTCCGTTGATACCTCGCATAAGCAATCGAAAAAGAGATGGTCCTACGTAGTTCGGGACTCACATATGCGTAATTGCTAGCATGAGGTGCGGTAAGCCGGTAAACTGTCATACCATTGGAGACGTCAAGTGTACTTTATTTTAACCGGTCACTTGTGAAGTAGTATATATTTGAACCCCGAAAGGAAAAAAGAGTGAAAGATAGAATAATGCAAAAGGAAACAGAAGAAATCAGTACACCTAAATGATGTTTACAGCGACAATTCCACAGAGACACACTTCACTTGTTGTGCTTAATCAGAAGACCATTCTCAAGACAGATATTGGAGTCTAGCTCGCTCAGTGAAACAGAAAAGAGCGAGCTCACGGTGCACAAAGGGCCGCTTGCCGATTAGATTGCTTGCCGATTAGGTTATCAAAATTGCGTAGCATAACCGATTTGAGGGAATCACAATGGAGTTGGTTGATCTACAAAGGTTCGAGCAATAGTCTTGACACTTCACACATCTAGTGAGATGGGATTCCCAGCAGATCTACCGGGCCACCCCATGCCAGCCGATCAAAGAGACAAGAGTTTGGTTGGCTGGTCAAAAGTGTCTATACAAACATCTCTCTCCGCCATAGCAGCCGACTGAGCTGATCTACTGCCCCGCCCCTAGATGGCGATTTTGCGTCCTCGGTCACAATCCTCCCATGCTGTATCCAGAAGACTTTGTTACCCGCCTTAGCTAAATACCCGAAGCGATACATACACAAAGAGGAAAGAGGCTTATGTCAAGCCCCTGTTTCCTGGGGCTCTCTGATCATCAATGCGAACTTCTGCCTTCCCTCTCCACCACGCTCCGTGTAATCCAGCTGTATTTCCTCGACGACCTTCCACCCGTGCTTCAAATACGCCGGCACTCCTTCCATCGTAGCTTCCAGATATATCCGGGCGTTACTGGCGTCTGCTTTCTCAATACCCCATTTGAGAAACGCACTTCCTATTCCAATTCTTTGGTACTCTGGTAGTACGCATAGCAGTTCAAGGACTAGCAGTATTTTTAGCAGTCAAAATCGTAAAACTTTCATGTAGTGTGGCAAAAATGGGTTGACGAACCAATATCAGTTTCCTTGAGATGTATGTTCCTACTACGCTTTATCATTTCCTCGTGGAACGTGTAGGTACCCTTGTTCAACTTTGGGGCATACGCCCACATATTCTGCATTTGCGCTTGTGCATCGTTGCTCAGACTTGTGTCCACGGCTCTTTCGAACTCGTAAATAGCTGGTATATTCCAGCGGCTGTATGCGACGATATCACCGGCTTCAGAGTCGACACCCGCTAGAATATGGCACTCTGATTTGGCGAAATACTCGAGGAAAGAGACTGTTTTGAATGTGTGAATTGCCAATGGATCACATCCCTGGTATGTGCTGCGCATATAATTGGACGAGGGAAAAGACCGAATTTCAATGCTCACAAGTGCACTCAGGTCAGATGCATTGGCGTACTTTATATCAAAAGGCACAGATGGACCTGGCGCCATCTTCGATTGCAACTGCCGTGAGTATGAAGGTTCAATTCCAGTGCAATAATTGAATTTGTACACTGAATGAGTCATTCATCGATTCCATGACGCATTACGGTATGATGACGATGACTCACGGAGCGGTGAAACTTAATAGATCAGAGCATCCCAGATTTTTTTTTCTCCCTCCTAATCAAGTAGTAAGAGTGTTTGAGGTACAGTACCAACCTGCACGATAAGATATCGGACACAGGAATTGATAGGGGCACTCCCATTCTAGTTCGGAAATGTAAGAACTTCAATCCCAAGCGAGCCAGCCGCTCCAAGGTCTCACCGCTAGTTTTCGATCAAAAGAACGCTATTCCGGTGTCGGACTCCTGTCAGTCGGAATAGATTAATGAAGGAAATTTCGTAACGCTACTGGTGAAGGCAAACAAGGTCCGTCGAGATAAAAGCAACAGGAAGCAGAAGGTGCTACAGAAGATGGTTTTATCATTGAGGGGGCTAGATATCGAAATTCAGAAGCGGGCACAATACATTATGAGTCCATATTGGACATTTAGTTAGTTTTTTGCCTAAAGCCGAAGGCCAGGACAGTACCTTGGCCCATTCTGCTTCACATGCTCGACGGCATCTAGAAGATCACCCTCTAACGCGCTCTGCACATTGGGTGCACTTGGCGCATAACCCAAGAGAGATCTCGCCCGATCTGCGCGCGCACGCGTGTTACAGGCCCAGGTGTACACTCCCATCGGCTCCCAGCTCGAGCCACCCTGCATCTCTCTCACGGTCTCGACAGGCAAACTCTTCGGCTCGCTAGTAGGAATCAGGCCATGTGTGTGGAGGATCTTGCCAGCCTCCCGGGCCAGATCGAGCTGTGACAGTTCTTGGCTGGTGGCGAAGTAGTACCCCTATGTGACAATCAATATATCAGTTAAAGTCCCAGTACAGTTTTATCTGGAGGACTAAGCTTGTCGCTTACCTCCTTCCCCCACACTGCATTTCCTCCCCCTGCGACAGCAGCTTCCACAAGTTTGAGGTATACGTTAGCAACATCGTCGACATGGATCCAGGACCTCCGATTCGCGCCTGTCAGCGCGTAGAAGGAATATCCCAGCTCAATGATGTTCTCGCACATCTCTGGTATGAGCAGGCTGCGGATGTTGCCGGGTCCCCTTCCCTGCCCGTAGATGCCTGACGGGCAGATGATAGCTGTCTTGAGCTTGTCGCCGTACTGAGCGGCTGCCGCTTGCAAGATCTTGTCGGCTGTCCGGTGCAGGTAGTCATCGGGAAAACTTGTGATATCGTCGATGTCGTCGATGTCGGACCAAACCTTAGGGTTGAGCACGGCGTAAGGTCCGTTTTGCCAGTCGGCGATGATGCCTGTGCCGGCGAGGCGGATTAGGAAACCGGGTCCGGGTTGAGAACGGCGGAGGAGACCAGCGATGTGGGCTTCGAGGCTCGGGAGGTGCTTCGGCTTCCCGCCGTCTAAAAATATACATTTAGCGGGAGGTGTTTATTTTGCGGGAAGCGGGGCTGGCCAGGTAGACTTACGAATAACGATGTCATTCTCAGCCGCGGTGTCGGCGATCAGTTGTTCGTCGTCGAAGGTACCGCGAACAATGCGAACGTTGGGATAGCGCGCGGCAAAGTCCTCAGGGACGTTGCGCAAAAGTGCGGTGATGCTGTATTCCGGATGGCGCTTAGCCAGAGTGTCCAGAACAGTGCCACCAACGTAGCCCGTGCCGGCAGTTCTGAAAAAGTCAGGTCAACAATGAAATTTCATCAAAGGATCGAAAGACTTGAGTGCTTTGGCTTCCCGTACATAAAGATTTTGGCGCCCATTCTGCTGGCAAGATATGCAAGATAATAACCTCGGCCGAATTCCGCTGCGTCAGTGACTGAGCCTGACGACTTAGAGTGCCGTCTTGCATGTGTAGAAGCTGTATATCTCGTGGGAACTGAAATCTATCCTTGGAATCTTCAAACCACGTTCCTGGGTAACCTAAGTTTGGGTTTAGGGATATACAGAATGGATTGGAAGCTGTTGCACTCCTGGGGTGCTACTTCTGAGACCTAGAGTCAAGCTCTTCCTCTGAGAGTTGAGGAGAGTCCTCCACGACACCTTCACCAGAGCTGCGCACAAATCTGAGATGTTCGATCGCTCTCCGAAGGCCAAGTCATAGACCTGGGGACCTCAACTAACGCTCCAGGAGTTGATTAGACTAACCACAAAAACATAACTGTGGTTACCCGTTGTAAAAGGACACGATTTTAGAACTACGTCGGTTCTCTGGAGGCTGACGGTCTGACTATTGGGCTTATAGGAGCTACTTCTATACTCTCAGGGCCCCCTCCAAGACCCCTAGGAACAAAAGAGCTCCCAGTGTCAAGATATGCGTTCCCAAGACCGACAGAGCCGTCAACAGGAACGTGACATCCACCTCCGGGGGTGGAGACAGTCAAGTTTAACCAGACATGACGCGGTGCTTCTCATTCCCCCTTTTACACTTAATGTGCTTTTTTTTATATTTGGCATCCTGTCATTCAGCTAGCATAATTCACATAGCATAGAAGCAACCCCTAGCCTTGTTCAAGTTTGTTTAATCGCTTTCATATTGATTTTCGCTCGAACTCGCTACAGACTAGTAGAAAATAAGTCATTGGGCAATGAATAGGGCTATACAAAGCGGTCGAAGCCAATGCTACTATATCTAATTGATGTACTCTGTCTTCAATTGGATCTTGCTGCAACTGGAAGGGATAGTGGCGTCGTAGTAGCGGTTCAAGTAGAACAGCTGGGGCGCCTTGTGATACCAGTCGCAAACTAGGAAATGCCAGGAAGAGATCGTTTCCTGGAGAAGAGTAATGATGACGGGGTCTTACCGAGCCATCCACCGAAGCCGCTGGCTTCCGACCACATGAAGCTGTTGCCTTTGACCGAAAATCCATTGCTTCCTTGGCCTGCGTTTATCAAGTTCGGTCCCCAGGCTGTAAACATCCTGTTAGTCCGTACTCAAACTAGTACACGACTTTTCAGGGGCGGGTACTCACAGGTAAATTTGTTGTCGCCGGTGGCTACGACTCCCCAAAGCAATTTAGTGTTGAAGTCGAAGAAGGTACCTGTGCCATCCAAGTAAACGGAGCTGGCAGTATTTACATCCTTGGCCAGGACGGCATCATTGGGGCCTGCACCCGTGTGGTAAGCGTAAACATAGAGGTTATTATGCTCTTGGTTAGTGGCGCCGACGGACTTGATGTGGAAGTGCTCGGGGGAAGAAGTGCTGGCGACAGGTGTGACGATAGCAGAGGCAGCCAGCATCAAAAGGGACGTGAGGGTCTTCATTCTGGTGGTTGGTGTAGGACGTGGATTCCAAGTGGGAGTATGAGAATGAAGTACTTAAATTGAAAGGCTCGTCAACAGCAGGGAGCAAGCAATATCCATGTGCACGGATTGATTTAAATGGCTTCTCTAGTGCACACGCAGTGAACATACAGCACATCAACATATGATATTTCCAGATGATTATTTCGGTCCAGTTTACTCTCTACTAAGTGAAACTGAGTGTGAGCGTGGGAGCCACATTTCGTATACATTCCCCAGACACCAAACGAAAATCCAACTTTGGCTTACCACGAAGACTTCCTGGGAAATCAATTTCCACAAGAACAAGAACTGCAACTGGTGAAGTTGATGAAGCTGCACAAACTGGTTCTATACATTTACTAAGCATTGCAACTATCCTACTAACTCAGAAAACTTCAATACGCATTTTAGAGAAATCCACGATTAATTCAATTGATTTAACATTGTACCTTCGTCACCAGCGTTTATTCACCGCGTGTATCTCATTTAGTGCAGTCTTTCAACAATACTTCTCGGTGCAAGTTGATATTCTCAAAAAGGCTTCCAAGATGAAAGGCTGGCCAGTCCAACTCGATTTCTGCCAACCCTTCTGTCCCATCTATGTAGACTTAAGGGTTTCAAGGACATACGTAAATAAAACTATGATAAGAGGAGAGATATGATATGCCGGACCTACATGGTGCATACGGACTCCCCTGAACATAAGGTAATCTCTATCTTTGGATTACTTGTGCTATATCTTGTATAGATAGTCAGTTGCAGTTTTACGAACTATGTTCGGCACTTGGAGCATTTCGATTAGCTATTTTCGTTCGAGTTCATAACAGCTCGGTGGGCTCTCATGCGAATAAATTTCATATTTGACGCTGGAGATGTCATTGGGCCAGCGTTCAAGATGAATAGGAGCTGTTAATTATTATATACCCTGAGGGCTATTTGCCAGGACAGAGCAAGGATCGGTTCAAGCCCTTCATGAGAAACAACAAAAGCTTAATCCGTAAGAGCCAGGCCGATAGACTCGTTTCCGGCGCGTGAGGCTTTGCGAATGTTTATTTCAATACAAACCCTAGTTTTCCACACATTCCTCTTAGTATACAACTATTGGATACTTCAGAAGAGAAGCATTCCGATATCCCCTCGCATTTTCACGGTGAAACATGAAAAACACGGACAGTGGTAGGTTTTGCAACTATTAGAATCTTCTTTTTTCAGTCCGAAATGTGAAAACTTACCAGTAGGGTTCAACTTGTATGCTTCTTCAAATGACTTGACATGCATCATCTCCATAGCGACGACTCTGTCCGCTTTCGGTAGCTGAATCTCGCGGGTATTTCGAAAAGCAGCGTCCAAGCGCTCTGGCGCCAGTGACATGAATATGTTGGCGAGACGCAAGGCAAATTGACTACACTATTGTCAAATACCATATCAGCCTAAAGATCGATCCACTTACTTCTGTCCAAGTTCCTCTCCATATTGGTAAGCTGATAGTGCCATAGTAGGGTAGTAAGATCATTAGCTTCTTTCAAAGAGGCTAGAATCTTTGGCGATAGCATTGGGTTGAAAGCTAGAAATGCCTGTCGGTAATATCCCAGCACTTCTAATTGGCTTTCGATTCTCAGGGTCCGGAACTCCATCCCGGAAACACGGATTTCTTCGCACTGAAAAGCTTTCTGGAGACCTAGTATCATAGACTGTAAATGGTTCACTGAAATTTCGGCGCCAAACAGTGGCGACTTTTTAAGCCTGGATGCCATGATCGACAGAAAGTTTTGATCGCGGGTCCAAATTCCCTTTGATTCATATCCTTCAAGCTCATCGGCCTGAATTTCACCAAAGACATGACAAATCAAAGCAATACTTGCCCTCACCCCAAAACGGCCGGTATGGGGGTTCCTCGCTTCGGAAACCCTCAAATATAAGGCTCGAGTGAGGGTATGTATTTTCCCCAAGAATGAACAGAATATATCTTGTTTGACGCTCTATGTCTTCCAATGTTACTGTATGAAGCCCATCAGAATTGGTCAAGGCATTGCGGACACTGATGAGCCACTGTTGAAGCTGCTCGTGCTGCAAGACAAAGCTCTCTTCCCAGTCACGGTGGCGGCGACATATGACTTTCTACAGAGCTCCTACGTCTGCAGGAAGCATTGAAGAGATGAAAAGATAACTTAATACCAACAAGAGTTGGTGGGTCGTATGTGGGCCGCAAACATGTCTCCCAGATATGGTCAAATCAAAATTTGGGGTTGGAGGCAAAGAAGCCTTGTTGACAGTTAGCGTCGTAGTCTAGACCTTCTCGTAGTTGGAATTTATTACCGGAGGGTTCATTTGCGCATAGGGCTCTGTTGGTTGAGGTACTGATGTGCTCCGCGGCCGTTCAAAAGTTTCTTCAACATGTTTCGGTTGGAAAATCAAAGCTTTCTCCGCATTCGCAGCCGCAATACTCTTTGGGGGGGGCCTCATGAGGTGCTAAGTTGCCCTGGTCAGGATATTTCTGACTCATGTGCTTGATACGTTCTCCGTTTACAGGCTCAATGGCGTGTTGCATCTCCTTACTTGTACTTGATTCATGATGCAAATACTGTTCGGATTGCAGCTCAAAAGTCTTCCATGGAATGTGATTATCCTCATATTCACCTTCCTGCTCTTGATTTTGCCGCTTTGGTTGTGGCTCTGGAAGAGCACGTTTTTGGTCTGGCATTTTCGTTTCATAGACGCACAACGAGGGTTTGCCACGCTTGAGGCAGGTTTGACAATGAGGAACTTCACGGTTGCATCGAGTTTTCGAATAGTAACATGGTCGACAGGAACGAAGAGGGGTTTCGGAGGAATCGAAGGTTATAATGGGGAGGCGGTACACCATTGCTTTGGACCTGTGGAAAAAGATGTATAGCAGCTATTTGGAAGCGTGGGTATAACAACTGGTGGCAGACGATAACTCTGGCATGTAATGCAGAAAGATATGTGGAATAATCTTCTCAGGAGGCGGTATCTGTATTGCTGCCAGGTAATCCCTGTGAATGGTGCGACTTCGGTACAGCAAAGCAGAGAAATGAGTGTACAGAAGTGGTGATCGTAGCGCAATACGTTTGGGATAAACGGAAAGTTATATGGGTAGAAGTGTATCCTTAGATGGAGGAGGAGAACACTACTTATAATGCCCGTTGGCATCGTACATTATCCTATGATCTAATACGTTGCCAGATTCTTTGATGACCACAGTCGGGTTGCGGAGCTAGATTAAGCTCCTAGGAAATGCTTCTTTTTCCTAGGAGTAGTCGAGATATTATCCTAAGTACCAACCATACATTCCATCATGAAACCTTGGGAATGCCTCGCGGAGATGTAGGGGATGCTGGTGCTTGGGATGCGTCATACGCTCGCTGGCCGGAAAAGCACAATGTTTGTTCCGCGATCAGACATCGGAACTGAGAATATGCTCGAGACCTGACGGAAGGAGTTCCAGAAAAGACCAGGATCCAGGGATTTGCATTGCATATTTGCTTCACCTTACCTGTGCCCGGATCTCTGCTGCAAACTAAAGTTAGAGGTCTGAAATGCCTTTCGGTAGGAAGGGGATTGAGAATGGTCGAATAACTAAATTCCTTCTGCATACTATTACACTCAGTAGGACCGCGCCATTTTTCTTCGTCATTTACGCGATGTCGCTTTAGCCCAATTCCCAAAAGCCATGTGATGAACACGAGGGTCAACAGTCAGCAAGAGATCATACACAACATGGGAACAGAGACTTGATGATATGGTCAAAGAATTCATGGATGATCTGGGCTGTGGACTGGACGATTATACCCTCTAGTACCTGAAGAGAGATTTTGCCGGCTTTGAATTTTCCGTGGGAAACACCTCTTTGTCCGATCTCTCTGATACTCCGACGACACTTCAACGCCGCGCAACAACCAAACAGCAAGCTGCAGTCCAGACGATTATATACAGCCTTGTTGTGCAGCTTGCAGCAAATGCAGCTTACGAGGAGATCTGGAACAAGCGTGTGGTATCAGTATACAAACATCTTACAGTCAACGCAATTCGCGCATATCTGGCCACGTCAAACTGGGCCGAAAGAGGAACAGAGACTCAACTACACAAAATCGTCTGCGCCCCGAGCATCTACAACGGCATTCTTGCAAAACAATCCGTTGTGTCCTGCGAGTGCGACACAAGCAATTGCATCCAAACGATCCGGATTCTTGCTCAGATATTGACGACGACTGGGATGATGATGATTCTACTGCTCTTAGGAAGAGAGTTCTAGACAAGTGATCCGAGCGAAAATACGGCGTCAATTTGCAAGACGGTGCAAACAATGTTATGATTGTTCCTTGGGAGGTAATATTCGTCAAGTTCCCATAAACTTACTTCCGCTAATCTAACCAAGCGAACAGTACATAGGGTGTGGCACCATTCAAACAAATGATCCCATCTTGGATGAAGGCTATGATTATGACGATACTGACAACTGCCTCAATACTCAAGTCGGCATCATCACGGTCCCTGTTACGTCTATCGATGACTACCAAGGTATGTTCCTGATGAACTTACTTTCACAAAAGATGACAAAATGACAATTGACTAATTTATTTAGTCGAGCATGTCGTAGATCTGAGCACCCTGGTCCAATCCTGAGAGATGCGGCCCTAGGGAGGCTTAGGTCGGGCGGTCCCATGACACTTGGTCGAATTTCAGTGACCTTCGCCAGACAGGCTCTGATGGCGCCAGTTCTTGTCAACCCACTAGTAATGACGGGTGCCGACCAGTCCTTGGCTCCCATACGCCGTGTTATGCATGCTTTGGGTGGCCTGAACAACGCAACTGATTTTAACCTTTTGCTTGAACGTTTGAACAACGTAAAACCCAGGGTATTTGACCATTTACGAAGTGCCTGACTTGGAATTACTTGGAATTACCAAGTTACTAATCGATATACTTCTCTAGGTCTGGCATGGAAAGACTATTGTCGCTGCCGGCAAAATGAAGAAAGCAATCCAAGCCACTAATCCTAAGCAAGCATTGATATATCTCCGCGAGCCTCTCACTGATATTACCTATCTCAATTATCTCAGTGTTCATCCTGGTATGATCGGGACTCTAAACACAGTTCGCGAAGAATTCGGTCGAGCAGATGCATTCTGGGTGAATGCCGGAAATCCAGACCCACGTTCGCAAGCCAGATGGGATGAATGGATTCGTGACCTTCTAGACAATTCCACTCGGGTTGTCCGCAACTTTGTTGAAAATTGGCGGGAGAAGATGTATACATATTGGGCAGTCCGGACTGGTACTCAAGCTCAGCAAGTGCTCGAGACCATTCAGACTTTGCGAAGACAGGCCGGAACTGCGACGATTAATTAACATGGGCTGGATTGAAAAAGCTGGAACGACCACATGGGCAGATTTATACAATATGTACCTAGTTAGAAGAAAAAGAAATTGTATTTATTTGAGCGGCGCACCTGGGCATGCATTTCAATGACCTCATTTCAACAACTCTGCTTTTACCTGGTCAGGTAGGAATAATTCACATTGAGATCTCAGTATTTCCACCCAGGGTCAAACGCCTGGGGAGTCTCTTTAACAGGCATAATCAATCAAATCCTAGGAAAATAATGAACCAGAACACACTGGAAGGATTGAACTAGTAGGTTGGAGCTCCCGAAGATATCAGCTTGCTTGCTGGTAGGCTTTTATTTCAGGAGTTTCGGATAAGCTCAGTCTTGGAAAAGGGGGGGTTCCTCTACAGCATCAGAGACTCTCAGAGCTAGTAATCAATAAAACAAATACAAATACAAAGGGTGGCGAAGTACTCCGTACACTAGGGCAAGCTCAAAGCCGTTCTTGGCAACCCCGGTTGGGCTTTGGCTTTGGCTTGGCATTAGCCCGTGGCAGAAGACTCCAGACTTTCTTTCCCTTCCACATCTCTTTCCCCTCAACCACCAACCAAATTTCACACAATCGCGAATCAACACAATAAATTCAACATGGACGAGCTCCGAAATAATCTTGGCACTTACCCAGACTGGGGATTTGTCATCTATCGCACTACCTACTCCGCTGAATCAGATACTCTATTCCCAGACGCTATTCGGTTTATTGAGGGCTGTATCAAGCAAGAATTCTTCCAAGAAACCAACGAATATCCAACCAATGAGCCTAACGAAATCTAGGCCAAACACCGGTCGACCATCATGCAAGATCCTGCCCAATTTAACGGGGCGTCTCTCGAGGCAATTCGCGCTCATTTTGAGGCCTGGGTAGACGCTCAAGGCATGCATGACGGTTGGACCAAATGGCGAATGTGCATTATTATCGATGAAGAATCTCTGCAAACGCTGAAAGGTGCACCAATCGAGGCCCTTGAAGATCGAAGCCTAGATTATTCCGATGAAGAGCTTCGATGTGTAAAGGTTCTTAAAGCATTCCCGATTGTGGATCAGTATGACAAATTTCCGGGGTGGCTGAAGTGTTGGACATACACCCTCTTCGATCTCTGGTCGATGATGGGAGATGGTGATGAGATGAGGATGTCATTTTGCCGCATTGATGGTGTTCCTCTTGAGGGAGTGTACTGCGGATGACTTGATATTATGGTTGATGATAATATGGAGTGCATAGAGATATGTGCCCGAGTGGTTCCAAGGTTGTGGAAAATATCGGTCGACAGACAGTCAAATAAGAGATACTTTTTAATTCTCTGAACGTAACAATTTGCATTTACAACATAAATGTTAAGGCCCTTGGAATACGACGATTTCAAATTTACACGTTCAAGGTAAATAGGAGTTAATATCCATGATTTGGCTTTGCCCATTATGAGCGCTATAGTGGCAACCGACTTCGCCTTTCATACTAGAAGCATAGAGATCTTCTTGTTAAGAAACAGGATAATACTGTCTTTTTACCATGTAAACATGTGACTTTTTTACTATGCATTTGCTTACTAATTGTGTCCGACCAGATTGTCAAAACTGGACAATTGTTGTTTTAGTTAGTTAGAGAATTGTACCATTGTGAATTTTACCCGTACGTTCGCCATACACCAGATTTCCGACATAATTGTCTCTACTAATATGGCCCATAAGAACATTACTGTAGCTTTAGGAGTCTACAGTAAGAGAGAAAAACACAGCATTTCGCTCACAAAAACACAACTCCACATACTACCCATGGATGCTATCCGTTGAAGGCGGTATTGGCGGTGAACTAGGTGGGGCCAAGTGATGCAATTACTTATGCCTAGTCACCGTAACTACTAGTTAACTATCGTCAGGTGCTCCCGTAAGCACTTTGTATAATTTACCAATGGAGGGACATGATCAGAAGGTTCCCCATTATTGTTCTTTTCACTAAGGATTGGCAATTCATTGGGCTGCTGTTCTTCTTGCTTTTCCTGGCCTGGCGAGCTGTTTAGGGAGTCCATTTTGTCCACAGGAGAAAGTCAAGGACCTGGATAGTACTGTTTCTAACAAGCCTTGGTATCTCTTATAGAATATGCAGACGCAGACGGCTATAGACTGAGTTTTACGATCCCCGCATCAGTCTATCAACGCAGTCAGCTTCTGAATAGAATTTGCTTTTATTTCAGCGGGCGCTTGGTAGTAAATTTGAGAGGAGGAATGTCAACGGGTTGGCCGGAAAACTTATCAAGCCTGACGATGTTGAGGGCCAGATATGGACTTCCATTAACGTGAGAGATATCTCAACTAGACGCCTCTTCCATTTTCGTTGGAAGCCTCAGAAACCCGGCAAACAGCATTGTAGAACTAAGAGTCGCCAAAAAAAAAACGAAGTTCGGATAGTAACGAAGAGAAAAATAGAGGGAAAAAAGAAAAGGTTTATCTCTGAAGGTTGGTGGTCATCACTCAAAAATTGAGCGTTGACAGTTTGGCCAAACTTCAACGGGTTGACGGGTCATCCTACCGTGACCTCGCTTTCTGCAGTCTAGGCGGACAGACCCACAGCTCAACACAAACCAACACTAAAGCGAGGCAAGAAACAAAGGTTCATGATTCCTAGGGATGGAATTGTAGGAGTTTTTCGGTGATCCAACGTTGAGTCGCTCATAGATGCGCTGATCAAAAGCAAGAGATATGAGCATGTCATTGTCGATTATATTTCTCCCACAATCCTCAATTAAGAGGGCCGTGAAGGATTCAACAGTCAGCCAACGTTGCTTGACCGACTCAGCATCCCTTTCTCTCAACACCACTCTTACTCGCCTCTCGCTGGGCATCTAAAGGCATCAAGAATGTCGCTGCAAATAGTTGCGGTAAAAGAAGACGTTGGTTTCAACAGGCCTCAATTAAGAAATCTGCCCTTCAACACTTCCAACCAGGTCGGTGAGTGACAGAAGCCGAAAAGCCTATAAATACGTCCTCTACCCCTGCAATTGCTCTACTATTTATTCACTTGATTCTGCAAATTCGAGCAGGCTTGTTGTGTCTGACACACTCGATAAGTTCCCCCCTTTGATCGAGTACTGGAATTTATACCGTACTGACATTTATAGTATACATCGTGGACCAGCAAACCAGAAAGTTCCTGTGCTGTAATAGACGTGGTTCCAAGCATTCACTGCCCCATTTACGCCAGCCGATCGGAGATTTGGATTAGCTGGTCAAGGCGTCTATGCGAAGACGTCTCTGCGAAGACGTCTCTGCTATAGCGAGCTGATCTACTGTCGGGGCTCTGGTTGACCACAAATTTGAAGTGCAACTGCTCACACTGTAGGTATATGGGCCCACAAATCCTTGAAACTGCACTGACCCGAAAGACGCGGGACAGCCAGGTCCGTAGACGTTCGAACACAATGCACCAGGACAAGTGCCATAGCTTCTTGTGGTCTCTTCATCCCTGGTGTTGACCACCAGAACATGTGAGTTATGGGATTCCACGCTGATCTACTGGCTAATAATTGAGTGAACCTTTGGGAGCTCACCAGAGTGGCCCTGATAACCCTGCACTACCGTCAGCGCTCTACGCAAAGCCATGGCTTACACACTATTCCTAGCCCCGTCACTTCGAACAATGCAGCATGTCCTAGGTGGAAGATCGCAAACCAAGATAGCGAGTCAACAACAGGGTGCGGCCATCCACGTGCGAACTTCGTCACATAGAACCTTGAGACTCCCATTTCCATGCTAAGGTGAGTGAGATCTAACGCCTACAGCTGCGCTGTGTCTGATTATCCGCGCCAAGCCTTATTCGCCTAACCACAAACACCACTGACATCTTCACACTATTGTAGGGGCATCCATCATCGACGGTGAAATATACTGTGGCGAGTGGCCTATTCCGCCAGATCGAAGATAAGACCAAGGTGTCGGCCGACGAGCGTACTCCATCGCGTCTTCCGCCCTCGTCCCCACCGCCTTCGCACTATTGTGGAGTCCTGAACCTCTGGCATCGCGACACATTCATCCACCATGGAAGTGCAATGTTTATCGCAAGTGGGTTCGTAACGCGCGTTTACTGTCTCAACAAATTGTCTTGTGCACCCCAGCGCGGCTTTTTTGAAGCGAGTGCAGATTGCGATGAGCTTGAGTGCGACGTGGCATGGCTGGTGACTGCATTGCAGAGAGTTGTAAGTGATCTAGTTGTGAAGCCGATATAATCATTGCGCAAACTGATTGTTCCGTCTCAAGCGCACTTTGGGATTTCCATGAACAGGTACGCTACGGCGACTCGTCCAACTAGGTCAATCCTTGCTGACTCGGATTGTACAACAGGAGAACACCCTCATTTCTGTCACTCGAGTCGAATGCCACGCGAACAAATATCTTGTCTGCTCGAGCTCCCCTATACATATACGATTGCATGCTCTCTGTCCCTTCCACATGACTACTATCGACGATGAGTCACCAGAAGATTCGTATCGCGTACCTCGGCCTCTTTCACCCTAGATTCTGTGTATCAGGTCATTGTTCGATTTGTCTACATGATACAACTCCTGAACTCCGATCAGCATATACCACTACCCGAATCATACCTGTGGCTAAGCATGCAACCTTTCAAATACCTTCAAGTGGCGTAGGCTGCTGGTATTGGATGCGTGGACCCTCATTGTCTTTGGATGACATTTGGTGTCTTTCCAGAACTGGAAAAAAGCACAGGAATGCCGATGTTTTGTCTTGCTTCCTGGCACATGAGCGTACCTCCGCAGACAATCAGGCTGTTAGCACAAGTCCACCTGCAAGGAGAAGGAGACGCAAAGTCTTCTCATTCTTAACCTACAATTTGACATTGGTCATCTCAGGTACAAACCGAGAGGGTAAGACCGCGGCACAGGCAAGCCAATGAGAGCTCACTACCCAAGAATCACCTCGGGCATACAGGAAGCTGCATCATGAGGGCTGTTAAAAGTGTTGTGGTGTCCCCGGTTGGTTCTTATGCACGCATTTCCTATCCAAGCCGAAGCACTATCTGCAAAGACCATTTACCCTGGGTGTCACTTCAGCTGCAGGTTAGTCAAGTCGACCGCGCGTATCCTTTATCCGTTCATATCGTCTAACATATCACGCACTTGTCAGGAAATCCGGATTCCCTACATCCACTATTTCGACGGTTTTTTTGAGAATAAATCATATATTCGTCGAGCCCACCGCGCTGCGGAGGACGCGTGGGCATGTTACTGTTCGGCCAGGCAGCCACTGTAAAGACTTTGGTGTCCGAAACAATACCGAATCAGAATGTTTATGGGACCTCTTGGACTAGCCCCTAGATCCTGGAGCAAACTTTCCACCGTCAATCAACGCTCATGTGATGGTTGCTTTTGGAAGCATGGCCGGATTGTCTACTACGACTACGAGCGAACTAGCACTCCTGCGGGGATATCACCCAACGGAAATTCGTTTCAGACGGCACTGCTAGAACCCAATCGGGTTTCAATCGGGTTTCAACCGTATTCTCTTGTCAGCAGAATTGCATTAACTTGGGACACCACTTCCCAAAAGGTAATGGCCGTCACTTCGATCCGGGAGATTGGTTGAAATATGATCCGTCGTTGCCGAGGCATAGTAGGAGCCAACCGGGTATCCTTGATTGCTTGCTTGTCCAAAGCTGTCGGCAACATGGTTCCCTTGTGGTAAAATTACTTGATTCTTGCGCTCTCTGGGATATAAGAGCTGAAATAGAGTAAGGTCGAGCGACTCACAATCGCCGCCTGAAGTGATGACTTTGACTTCGCAAGGCACAAAGCCTACCGCATGGCTGATTTTACTCAAGTCAATCGTTTGGCACCTCATCACATGCTTCTACACGTGCGTCTTGGGCGTATTGCTTTGTAACATGCGTAGAGCTGGAGGCTAATGTGGCTTTCAAAAAGAAGATTTTTCTTTTCGATTGTGAATGTGGAAAGATCGTAGATGATTGATTGTCCAAGATAATCAGAGAGGTAATGTTGCGCCGTGACTTCCGACCATGTCTTCCAATTGTCCAAGGTAAATCTCACGAGTACCTC
>PKQL01000454.1:0-23319 GCA_002916455.1 Penicillium sp. CF05
GGAGTAGACTTTGCCCAATTGCTTCGACGTCATGATTTGAGACCTTTGCTAACTCCCACAGATTCCTCCGGGAAACCATTGAGGAGTACGTGCTGACCCCCACTTTGTTGCCCAACCTTCTTCTTGCAACAAGGACTGCCTTGTTCCCAGCCAATACCCGTCCAATACCTCAGATAGCGGCCGGGCATATTGAAGCTCCGACCTCGGCTCTGCAGTCTGTGCAGACCCCGAGGCCCAGTCAGAAAGCCCTCGCAGCGACGGCCTCACCTAATACTCCTATTGCGGAAGGAGGCAGGGGCGCTGATACCGATGTCATTGGTAAAACTAATAATCCGGGGAACAGCAGCAACAGCAGCAACAGCGGCAATACTGGAGGGGGTGCCTCAACAGCCACCTCAGGCCGCCTATCGTCACTTTCTACCGTTGCAGCCGATGTCCCAACACCAGAGTTAAATGACCAGGCAGGACCAGTAAAAAGCAACAGCCCATCAAGCACGGAGATCGCCGCTATCAAGCGACGATGTGCAGCTAGTCTCCTGGCCGTGATCCCGCGCTCCGTCGTACGAACTTTCCTTGGTGTTCCCTTGTCGGCGCCTCCGCCCTACAGTCGTGACGGTACCTGCAGCTCCAACAGTTCGGCCTCTCTCGTCACCTCCCCACCCTCTTCCCCCAGGGCGCACCTTGGATCTTTTCAAGGGGGAAAGGAAAATCTGGCGCCGTCGAATTCGCCTTTGCCTTCGGACCCCTGTCCAGTTGCTTGTGGTCACCTTGCCGCTGAGCGGCTGCGCACAGACAATGATCCGTCTGCGGGGATTGATTGCGAGGAACGACATCTCCTGGAGATAATCGAAGACGATTTTCTAGACCTTTTTGCAGATGAATACTGCAATAAACATCTAGTCTGGAGTATTATCGAGACAGTTTTAGCCAAGGTGCTCCCGGAAATGGCTGAGCGCAGTGTTGAGGATATACTGGAAGATCGTGGGGTGGCGTCAGTACCGCCTGCATTTGTATAGACTACATATTAGTTGTGGCTTTCTTTTTATCACCAGACTTAATTAATGAGATATGCCTTTACTTATGACTAGCATAAGGTCCAAACCTAAAAATAGTGTGATTGTAGAAAGATATCGGGGGGTATAATAGGCAAAATTAATCTGACATGGTTCATATATAGGCGAACCCCATGGAATTATGTTCTTTCCGCGTGAGCAGCCCAATTTTAGGAAGAAATGGGAAAAGAATTAATATGGAAAGAGCGTAAGAGATGCAGTACAAGGGAGAGGCGTTTCAAGTAAACAGAATGCAAGAGGAAAAAGAGAACAGGGGATATAGCAAATAACAAAGCAACAGCCAAAGAAAAATCAAGGAAAGAAAAAAAGGAAAAAAAGGAAAAAAAGGGAAAAAAAACCCGAAGAAGAAAGCAAGCGGCAAAAACTCCCAAGTCCAAGTCCAAGGATGATCCCAAATTCATATACCATCACATATTGCCATGTGCCCATTATTCCATATGCATCCACCTCGTCCAGACTAGGAATCCCAGGGTCCTATTCCCAAATCCGTAACCCCAAGAATTGCAAAGAAAAGTAGAGGTCGCCCTCTGGATATGTGTATGTTTTTGGTGTTTTTTGTTTGGTTGCCCAGATTTTATATCTCGTTGCCATTGCTGGCTGAAGACAGGAAATGGATACAAGAGAAACGTTCGTACAAATGATACCAAAAGAAAAAAAAGAACAAAGTAGCAATTGAACCGCCGATAAAGGAAAGGAAGAAGAGAAGGGGGAATCACAAATCACGAGTCATAAGTAAAGCAGATAACGTTGGGGAGGGGAAGGGGGAATGCTTCAAGATATAGAACCAACGATGCGAAAAAGAAAAAGCAAAAGAGGGGAAATAAATTCATAAAAAGGGGAAGGGGAGATATGCAAATTGCAACTTGCTCAATGCTCATCCCAAATTGTGGATGCTCCTCTTCTTCGTCACACGCGGGATGGGAACATCCTCATGCTCATCAATGCGCGGCAAGCCACTCAACAGAAACCCAGCCTGGCTCTTGGCAAGCTCAAGCCTTTCCATGAGCTTCCCGATGGTCATGTACTCCTGTGCGGCCAGACCAGCAGGCTGGTGGTCGAAGTAGTTGATGACGAGTTCCAGGGCGCGACGAGCCTCGTCCTGGGTCGGCGATCCCGGGGAGCTGATGGGCGATATAGTAGTAGACTTTGATGGAGGCGGCATGGACTTTGTCGTGATCTCTGGGTTGCTGCGATTGCGCTTGATGACGTTTGTCTGGTGGTCCGGGCACATGGCGGGCTTGGGATCGTTCATTTCCAGTGGGGACTGCAGGATGGAGACCGAAAGAGATCCCTGGAGTTCGCGCTTTTGGGGATGCGGGCCTGTGGTTTCGTCGGCTGATAGGAGGGTTGGATCGATGGGGACGGAAGGGAAGGTCTGGCTGCGCGGGCGGTTGTTGCTGTTGGCGGCTGGGAGACGGGATTGGCTTGTTGGTGTGAAAGGGCTGTCGGATACTAAAGTGGATGTTGGGCTGATCATACCCGCCGAGGAAGTGTCGAGTGAGGTTGTGCTCTTGGAATACCCGTGTTGGTATCCCCCTGTCAGATCCGGTAGTTCAGCCATGTCCCGCTTGATTCCTTCTTGGCTCGTTGGAGACAATGGAGATCCGAAGCCATCAATTGGAGATGTGGGCGAGGGTCCGGTGGGACTTTGAAGAGCAGATCCAAGGTCTGTATTGAGCTGGGTTGGGCTGTTTGATCCGCTGCGAATTTCGGTAGATCCTCTGCGCACCTTTGCGCCGAGAAGATTGTTCTTGTGCTTGAATTTTTCTAGCCAGGCTGCGGTGCAGACCTTTTCCTTGCCTTCAGGGCAGCCGCAAGTGCTGGCGAAGAAGAGAGCTTTCTCTTTGATCATCTCATCGCTCAGGGGATATCCTTGGCGTTGATAGTTCCGTGCCCAGTTGGATAGAGCCTTCTCAATATCAGGGACTCTGCCCTTGGGCCGTTTGATGGGAGATCGACTCCCATCTTCAGGGTTTAGGTACTTTTCCTTCTGGCGGAGGACCTTGGAAACAGTGCTATTAGATGTTAGATTGAATCAAAATAAAATAAAAATGAATTTGCAATAATACCTTCTCTCGACTCCGAATAATGCTGCACATAAAGTCAGCCTAGTCCCTCAACACAGCTAAAGAGATAATGCTTACCTCCAATATCAGTCTGCTTAGCAGTCTTGTTTTCCTCGTGATATATACACATTTGCCGACGATCATCGTCGGTAAGTGTCCTTCGCGGTGTAGATCCTCCAGTCGAGGTCTTTCGTACTGGAGGCATGGGGGTTGAAGGCGACATCGACGTCGGGGTGGTAGAAACAGGTAACCCAGACGCAGCAAACGGAGAGTGTGTCGTGAGCATGCTGGGCCAGGAATGCGAAGGCATGGGTAGCGGCATGGAGGCGTAGGGCGGCGGAATTGACATGCCATACGAGTCCACAGCCATGAGCTGCGATGAGCCGTAGTCAAACCCACTATATTCGGGCATGGGAGGCGAGTGCTGAGGTGAAGTAAATGTGCCTATTTCCACCCATGGCGAATGTGGGAATTCACCCTCTGGCCCAGGATGAGGCTCCGTTTCCATGGTGGGTTCCTCCATGGACAATGGATCTCAAGCACAATGGAGATAGGGCTTCTTTTTTTTTTTTTTTTTTGGTGGGGGTCTTTTTCGTGATAGGCTTCGAGAAGAAATCAAAGAAAGAGAGACAAAAGAAATCCCGAGGAACAATGACACAATCTAAGGGTGAGACAATAAAAGCTGATGCATGTTCCACTGCTTCCGTAGACCTGTATAAAATTACCCAGAGAGTAATGTCCCGGGTAGCTCTATAAACTATCTGGGAAGTTGAAGGTGGGAAGTGTATAAAGTATATGATATGCAAGAAGGTAAGAGAGCATGCGGGTAAGGCAATGGGGTTAAAAGGAAAATGAGGGCTAGGACGATCAATATCGCATGGATTTGACAGAACTGAGTATATCGATTGCAACTGGCACGAGAAAGACCGTCCGGAGAAATCCATGATAGCCTTCCACCGAGAGCTATCCAGCCGAATTTGGTGATTGGCTAATACAGTGAAAAATTCCATTCGAAAATGAAAAACAAAAAATGAAATTAGAATTAATTATAAGAATAATATCTCAATTTTGATTTTGCGTAATTTCAAAATCATCCCTGTAAATAGAGGGGGAACGGCGTCTGGTTGGTTGGCTGCGCGATATATTGCAGCAGGGGTTGCATCTCGTCTGGCTCAATTCGTTTTGCGTATTACAGTGTAAACGTATGGAAATCTTCGTTCTCAGGGCTAACGCGAGTTATTCTTGTTTTTTTGGGATTTTCTGGGATTTTTGTCCCTTTTTTTTTTGGATATTATTAATTTTTTTCTCCCTTCTTTACATTCTCCCGTATGACCTTCCAACCAGGATGGCAGACTCGACAGTACGAGTATGTTGTATACTAGCAATATACGGAGTAGCATGGTAGCTATTCAATATAGGTCGAACATGACGTCTAAGATCGGTAACCTAGGGTTCATGTTAGAAAATAGGGGTGCAACAGCGTGACCGTTCAGTATTTTCACTCGAAACCTTGACCAATGTTTGACAATGTCTAGCCCTTCACGGTGGTTGTCTCGCTTTGACGGGGCTGAGGGTCCCTTTCAAGAAACTTGCGTCAAATCAGGGTTGATCATCCGGAGAAGAACGGGGTTCGTTCAAAGCATAGCCCAGTTTGTAGCTTGATTTGCTCAGAGCCGGGTAGCGGATCGATAAACCGCTGAACCTAAAGCCCACATGACATTCATGCACATCGCAGGCGAGAACGGCGATCAGGCTGGACCGAGAAGAGGATAGCGGCAGGCAGACTTTCGACTATCCTACCGTAGAAAGAGTCTCCATTGGAGATATCTTCATTTTGGCCAAGAAGCAAACTGTTGAATCAGAGGCTCAAGGTTCAAATTCCCACCCTTATAGGATGTGTATTTTGGGGCACGGTTCACGTTGTGGAGGTGAAGAAACCGGGTCCGAGGGGTCTTAATCTCTAGTGAACACAAATCATAAGACAGAGTAGAGGGGACCGAGAGAGAGAGAGAGCAAGAGAAACAAATCCCTACGGAATATATTGGATTGAACAGAGTCCATATAAGGGAATATTACCAGATTGGGGTGATGTTATGTAGGAAGGCGGATCCTCACCTGGGTTCAGAATATGAACCGCATCAGACATCCACGAGAGATGACACGGCTAAACTGAGCAAATGAGGAGCAGCGGGACGATCTTTGGGTGGACGAATCTGCCGTCTCCGTTGCCCTGCGGTTGATACGACCTAGTCCATCCAATACAAGGGCCGAACAGTAGGTTGGAGAGCTGCCCTATCACAGGGTGTAAAAGGCATCTTGGAAAGAGGGGGAACTTTCATTGCGATGCGGTTTTGGCGCTAAGATCCCTTCGTCTTTCTCCACTGCGACCCACTACGGTCCCCTCCGGCCCGGGAACCTTCAACATTTCTTTGCATCTTGCATGTTGAAGGGAGGTTAGAAGCAGAGAACATAGAGTATAGAGCAATGGGATAGGTACAGAGTCTAGGTTAACTATTAAGGTAGTACTAGCCGAAGACGGTAGGACGAGCTTCTACAACATATAATAACATATAATAACATATAATAACATATAATACGCTCGGCTATACTCCATACGGGTATTCTCTTTTGGACATCTATACAACATAGTCATACACCATACTACCCAAATATCCAAGACCCTGCGTGTTCGACTCAAACCACGAGGAAGATGTGAAATCCGCCTGCTTCATTACTGAAGGATTTCTCGAAACCCGGGATGGAATGTGTCTGAAAGAAAAAGATCAGAAGCAACCTTGGAAAAGCAAACCTTCAGAGGTATTAGAGAGGTCTGACAAATCATTCCCGTGGACAAGAGAGAGCTTCAATTGGCACATACAACAATAATAACATGTACCTACCTAGGTACGTACATATGTATGTTTGACAAGTCCACTCTGATTTGGTGTACCAATCATTATGCTTGCTGCCGTCAGATTTTTTTACTTTGCACCAGTTAAATCAAGAGAAACAAAGGAAATGTATGACGAGACTTAAAAGATTTTTTTCAAATTTTAGCACAATTTACAATTTAACGGAAATCGCGTTCACTAGTATGCTGTAGTAATTAATGGGTTTTTAGGGGGGACATTTGGGCTGACGCCATTGAAGATTTCCCATCTTTTTAGGGCAACGTTGCTTTTCACTGTTCCCACTATTTTTCGGAGAAGGAGCATGAACAAGCCTAGACCAGTCAAGATTGAAATTGCCGGGCCAATTCGTATATTTGCTTCTTTCAATTTGGTCCGTCATTCTTGGCTGTCATTTTCAAGCTCCGGGGAGAAATTTCCTGATTTCCCTCGGGGTACACACCTGTAGGGTAACAAGGGTTAGTGTTACTCGAGTCAGGTACCGATTCACCTGTTGCAATTCTAATTTTGTCCGAGGTATCTCCGGAAAGTCGAATTGTGCATAGTTAATAGAATTGTAGTGCTCTTATGTTGTAGAGAGTTGATGGCATGGGAAGTACTCCGTATGGCATGGGTAAGTACGGGGTACTACTCTCTGTTTAGGTATATGTTACTAAAAGCGAACCAGTATTTATACTTCGTACACCATACCCCATAAAAGTCTAAGGAAAACAGAGTAAGAATGCTTCGCTACTCTGGGGAAGAACATGGCTTATGCAATGCAATGCGACGGGGATGACCGATGGATCCTCCAGAATAAAAATGTACTACATTATAAGGTGATCGGTGCCCTCACAGTCACCTGATGAAGATGTTATCAAGTAGTATTAAGTATTATACAATAAATCAATACCCTAGGTACTCCGTACACCGATCTTGCATCTGAGAACGGACCAGATCGTGAACAGCACCCTTTCTCGTTTTCACTAAATCGACGATTTGCGGATACTCCACCTCACTAGAACTGTTTTGTGTCTCCGCAGAGGTTCACGAGAACTACTCAGTAGCGTACCAGACTCAGTAGACTATAAGAACTCCTCAATTGGACATGTAATACCATGTATAGTACGGAGTACGGAGTGGGAGATCAGATAAACGTTCGCAATTCGACCAATATCTCTCATTCACCGCTTGTTTTCTTAAAATCCATTTGTACCTTGCCTCACTTTTTGCTTTTTTCTGTTTGGTTGAAAAATTTTTGTTAGTTTGCATGTCAATCCTGCGCAGATCTGTACTTTTTTTTTTTTTCCTTTCTTTCTCAAATTTCGGGAAGTAGTTGCAGGACAGAAGCCAAGAGGCTAGAAGCTAAGAGATTGGGGGGAAAAAAACGTGCTAGTCAGTTGACAGATCCATTTTAATCCTCCCCTATCATTCACTAGGTAATATACTCTCCTGGACCTATCGGAAGCCAGACTAGTAATGCCGTGTTTATTAAACATGCAATGGTTACAACCCGAAGCTCTCGTGGCTTCTAGTACGGAGTATACGCGATCCCGTTATGATTATCGTTAAGCTATTAGCAGTAGGTCAATGCGTTGAGTCGCGGCCCTTCTTTGCGCCAGATTATGGAGTATGGAGGTAGTCCGTATGCACACCATAATTACCTTTCCGGCTCTTCCGTCGAAGCTATCGAGTTCGAGTTTCCCCTGGAGCTTTCGGGCTGGCAGCTACTCCGTAGAAATATTGGGATCGGCGTTAGCAAACAGCGAGGCCTAGACCTTTCGTGGCCTGACTCGTCAGCCTTGAAAGTAAAATGATAATAAAAAGAAGAAAAATTGGGAGAGAAAATCAATGCGAACAAAGAAATCAAGCCACGGGCGAAAATCTTATAAACATTAGAATCACTGGCAAGGATACTATGCAGGACGGGAAGTAATGGCAAGGGGAACATGCCAATCGGAACGTCATCGAAATAAATTGTCCATGCAGGCGTCCTCGGATCTGTGCATAGGGTCCGCTATGTACAAGGCGATAAGGAGTCGCATGATGCTGCATCAATTTTCAAGGCAATACGACTCGACCGGGGGGGCTGATTGGTCTGACATGAAAATTCTTTTATATGGGAATGGCAATTTGTGGCTTTCTTGGAATATGTTGTATGTTGTAGGTACGAGCAGACCGTTCATTTATAATGGGATTTATTTTCGAGACACAAAGAATGACATAAAATATCAGAACTTTTGCGCTGGACAAAGAACTTTCAAAAAAAAAAAAAAAGGAAATAGGTACCTAGGTAATCATAACAATATGGACTGGTCGCTTCGAGGGCCACAACTACCGAAGGTGCCAAGAATATCAGACATGGCTATTTCGCCTCGTGCGTGCCCCTGGGCTTGTGTAACCCCTGAAGCCTAACGAAGCCTAACTCAAGTTCATCTCAAATACCTTGAAATGCACCAGACATCAGCACTGTGCTGATTTTGATGTCAAAAGGTAGACTCATGACTTCCCCCCTAATTAGGTTGCCGTGAACGAGTCTATCCAACTACGCTCGGATCCGGTGGCGTCTTACGGATGTCCCAGAAACTGTCAGATCGCGGAGGCGCAAAGACATGCTGGCACAGACCACCCCAGCGCTTGGATCATCTCGCCGCTTCGGGCTATGAGGGTCAAGGGATTGACATAAGTCTTTTACCGCTTGACGATCGACACTGTAGCTGGTCAGCTTGGAAATTCATGTTCGTTTTTCTTTTGGTATAATTACCGATATCTTCATCAGCAAGCTCATGTGAAAGACCGACTCGCTGCGGCTGGTGCTTCACTGAGCGACCATACACAATAGCGTGCTTGAAATCATCCTTGATTGTGCGGTGGATAGAGTCACACTGTTTCGTTAGTACGATTCTTAAAAAGATGAGGGCGAATGCTTACGAAATTTTCGACTGTGCATGAGTAAGAACGCAGCACAACAGGTGCTGTGTAGTCGGGCGCTCTGCCCTTGGGTTTCGTGTAGATCCTGCGCAGCTTGAGCTTTTTCCACATCATCTCCAGCAGCTCGTCGATATTCCATCCATGCTCCGAGCTAATTGGGCAGGCGTCTGGAATCCGGTACAGCAAATCCAACTCTTGGATGGAAATAGCATCGATCTTGTTCAGCGCATAAATGACGGGGATGTAGCTGCGACTCCTGGCTTCCAGGACATCAATCAGGTCGTCAATGGTGGCATCACATCGGATGGAGATATCGGCTGACGAAATCTTATACTCGCCCATTACAGCTTTGATTTCCTAGGGTATGTTAGTACTCATCAAAGACTATGTGAGGAATCGATCTTACGTCGTGGTCGATATGAGTCAATGGCTGAGTGGCTGTGATGGCGATACCACCCTTGTCCTTCTTCTTGAACACAATGTTGGGAGGCTTCTTATTGATGCGAATGCCAAAGCCCTCCAATTCATTTTCGATGACTCGCTTGTCAACCAATGGCTTGTTCACATCAAGGACGATGAAAATGAGGTTGCAAGTCTTGGCCACCGCAATAACTTGTCGACCACGACCCTTGCCGTCTTTGGCACCTTCGATAATACCTGGAAGATCCAGAATCTGAATCTTGGCGCCATTGTACATCACTTGACCGGGAACAGTTGTGAGGGTTGTGAACTCGTAGGCCGCGGCTAGACGGTGTTAGAGAAATCGTTTGTCGGGGAGGTCTGAACGAACCTTCTGAATGTTGACCAGTCAGTTTATTCATCAGTGTACTCTTGCCGACAGACGGGAAACCAATGAAGCCACTGCACTTGTAAGCGTATGCGATCGTGATCTTTTCGGGTAACTTACACACTGGCCACACCAGTACGCGCAACATCGAAGCCAGCTAATCTCAAGTTAGCACCTAGCAGAGTGTCCAGGGTCTGGAGTACTCACATCCACCTCCACCACCGCCTCCAGTGGGGGTCAGAAGTTCACGCTTGAGCTTAGCAAGCTTCGCCTTCAGTTGTCCTGCGTGTTGTCAGAAGACGTCATCGGTGAAAAGTCATCGGTGTGCGCGTACCCAAATGATACGAGGTGTTCTTGTTCTTTTGAGTCCGAGCCATCTCGGACTCGATCTCCTTGATCTGTATAAAAGCATTGTTAGTAACCCGTTTGGTGCTATGCTCAAAAAATCTTGACCGCACTCACCTTTTCAATAGTAGTCGACATTTTGGCGGTTTGACCCAGCAATCAAAAAATCAATAGAAGAAACGACTGAAATTCCTATACCAAGAGACTTAATATGTGCCCCCTCGCTAAGAACCAGGAAGTTGAGCGACAAGTTTTTGAAGGAGAAATGCTCTTCGCAACCCGTGGATCTTTTGGATTGTGGCACCGCAGTTTTTAGTCAGGGCGGGGTGTGCGCCTAAGGCGACGAGGGCAAGTATGTCATTGACGGCCTGAGGCATCATATCTTATCGCTTATCATGATTTACACTTGGGTAACTGCATACTCCCGAGGTCATGAACATTGGATTACTCTACCTGGGCTCAAGTTTCATAATGGGAATACACCTCTTATGTGAACCCCTATCCTAGCTTGCATTTCCGTTGTGGTGGATACACTCTCGATTTCATCATTCGGCCAACTTCCGATACCGCTCCCTCGTTACATAGACTTCATCCCAATCGCGCCCAGCACAACACGTATCCATCATGCCATTCCTCAACGGATCCGAATCGATCACCGAGAAACCTGCCTTCGAGAAGCTTGTGGAGGACCTTAGTTCTGCGCTAGGTCCAAGCTCGGGTCTGGATTCTAGCGATGTTGATCCCATGGAAATACAACTGTTGATGGAGAGATACGTCTCGAATTCAGACGAATGGGCTCCATATGCGTTGAGCGACGCGAGTAGGACATACACAAGGAATCTGATTGATGAGGGAAACGGCAAGAGTAATTTGGTATGGCAATTGTCACCCCCCTCAATGATTGCTTAGCTGACTCGTTCAGCTGATTCTCGTCTGGAGCCCTGGGAAAGGGAGTACAATTCATGACCATGCCAACGCACACTGTGTGATGAAGGTATATTCTCTTTGTTTTGGCAGATAGGTAAAAGCTAATTTGGAATAGATCCTAAAAGGCAAACTACAAGAAGATCTATACTCATGGCCCGACCAAGAGCAGATCGAGAATGGTCAAAGCTCACCACCACAGCTCACCAAGCAAACAACCTACGGCGAAAACCAAGTCACCTACATGTCTGACAAGCTTGGTCTGCATCGGATATCCAATCCGGACCAAGAAAACTTTGCTATCTCACTTCATCGTATGTTATCTTTAGTGAGAATGAATGGAGCCAGGCTAATTAATCCAGTCTACACACCACCCAACGCCGCAATCCATGGATTCAGCATTTATGATGAACGAACTGGCAAGGCCAGGCATATTAGGCAGACCAACTATTATTCTTTCCGCGGCCAACGGCTTGATTATGGACAGAATTAGTCTTGTCGATACCCTTTATCATTAGCACTACATTGTGGGAGGTGTTTCACCTTGCACTTTACCTACCTCTGCGGGAGCTACGGGCATAAGGCTTGAAACTCTCTTTTGGTAGCTGAGACTGTTCCCTTTGGATACCCCGTTTTGTACTTGATGTTCAATTATATATTCTTTTCATGGTTTTTACAGTGATATTCATGTATTTATGTATTTTTTTGGGGGGCTTTTGGTCATAACTCTAATCAGAAGAACAGCCACTAATCTGTAGGCCCATTTCTCTACATGAAAGCCTCGACATTCAGCTCCAGACTGCTGACTGGGTACTTCAACTCGTACTTCTCGAGCACAGTAGGGTGCAAAATACCGAAGGAGCCAATGTCCTTGTCCTTGCCGCCAATACAGACGTGGATGGAAGCAGCGTGGCCGGGGAAGTAGGTGGGATCTACACTGTTAGTAAATGTTTTAGTCGGATTCGAGTGGGTACACACCGTCTAGTTCCTTGATATAGTACGAATCACCCTTGGGGGTTTCGCCCTCGGCGAGGAAGTCTGTCTTAAGCATGGCCATGACACGATCGAGAAGACCGTGGACAACCTCGAATCCGCTAGTCTTACCGTAAAAGGCGGCAGCAAAGTGTCTTTCATTACGGCTCTTGCGCTCCAGAGACAGATCCTTGAAGGCAACATCGCTGACCTCGAATATCTTCATGGGAACAGAGTGGTGCTTGTTCTCACGGATGGTCTTGAGCAGACCTGGGAGCAGGCTGGTACGGACAACCTGGAATTCAAGGGTCTTGGGGTTGGCCAGCTTGACAGCAGTGTTTCCGTCGTCCTTGCGGTTCAGCCAGCCAAAGTTCTCATCATGCGAGCAGAGGATCAACGG
The DNA here is from genome assembly GCA_002916455.1 of Penicillium sp. CF05. Lineage (NCBI taxonomy): Eukaryota > Fungi > Ascomycota > Eurotiomycetes > Eurotiales > Aspergillaceae > Penicillium > Penicillium sp. CF05. The sequence goes on from PKQL01000454.1 coordinate 12,387, forward strand.
CAATACCTCTGACCAACCGGCCATGGCAGTCTCCACACGAACAATGTCGGAAAGCTTGTTGATGGGGAGAGGTTGAGCGACTGTGCCGGAGATGTTCGGGAACGCACGGGGCAGCGAGTTGAAGCCGTAGGCAATGGCCACATCCTCCATGATATCACACTGATGAAGAACATCGGCACGGGTTGGGGGAATTTCCACGTTGATGATGTCTAGTGAAGTCGCCGAAGGCTTGGCGCGGAATGCCATCTTTGTGAGAAGAGTACAGATCTCGGCGGGGCTGAGGCTCAAGCCACAGCACTGGTTGATGTACGAGACTTCAGCCTGGGCGGTTCGTGGAGCGATGTCGGGGGTGACGCGAGTCTCGTTGTTGTGCTCAGACACAATCTCGACAGGCTCGATAGTGAACGGTTCCAAGGTATATTGGGAGAACATGGTGACCATCATCTTGCTCACAATATCCAGCTTTGTCTTATCGAGGGCTGTGACCTCAATCAAAACATTGGTGGTGTCCAGGCTGATCTTCGAGCGATCGCCGTTGATAATGGGTGGCAGAGAGCAAACAGTCCGGTTGGAGTCGTAGATGACTGGATAGACTGGAGAGTCACGAATGATGTGCAGGTACTTGCCCAACTGTTGGTGCTTCTCGTAGAAGTTCATCAATTCCTCGCCATCCATCTCCTGAGTCTGGTTCAGTGGCGTAAATTTGATGTCCTTGGGAGGGAGAGCCTCATAAGTGAAGGGACCCTTCACGGTGTCTAAATCGTGGGTACCGATTGATACGAGAGTTCGTTGCCGGGCCAAGTTCTGGTGGAGCTTGTCTTGGAGAGCAATGAAGGACGCATAACGAGCCTGGTCGAACTTGATGTTCCGCAGAATAGCACCAGCCACGTAGGGTCTGATTTTCGTGGTCTGTTTTGGTCAGCGCGGCCCTTCCACCTGGCCAGAGTAGGTGTTGAAGTACTGACATCTTCCTTGACAATGATCTGCTCCATCCGTGCCGGCTGAGTCAATTTGTACTCGGGCAGGGGGTTCCGGCCCAGGAAGATGTTCAACATAAGCGCAATGCCCTCGAAGCACAGCAAGTCATATCTAATCTCTTCTTAGTCTGCTTTCTTCCATTTGTTCTCTTCGGATGTCACGCATACCGATTGGCGGGGATCTCGATCTTGAGTTGCGGAGGTTCTTGCTTTCCATCGACGATAGGACGGTCTGAGTTTGTGGTCTGAAAATATCAGCATTGGTTATGTATGATCGGGGTTTTCGGAGGATGTACATCTTCGTCGAGCTCAATTCCTATTCAAAGTCAGTCATGCCCCGCAAGGAACCCCCAAGCCAACTCACCAAATTCGAAACACAGCTCATCAAACTCCTCCGTAGTATACCTGAAGCGCGGTCAGTAGGGTTCAATGACAGAATCTAGAGACGTACTCTCGGCCCAACTCTTGGAAAAGAGCGGCCTTGTCGACCGAGATGGTGGGCATGGTGGGGGTTGCGAATTCTGGTGTCAATCAGCGAAACGTCCGGTGAACCAGAGCGAAGCCCAAGTAGGCGACTCCGACAGAATATATGGAAAGTCCGTACAGAAATTCAGGAAGTAGTGATCGGTGCACAAAGTCTTGGGATGACTCTTGCGCTGGTGGAAATTCTGCCCGCAAGCCACCACCGCCACAGATCCCCCCTCTTTTGTTACTATGGTACTGGTACAGTAATTCCCCTCCATATTTAAAGATTTATGCGCACACCGCCAGTATGTAATTTACAACCAGTAAACACTCAAAGCTCGACTGCCCTCCGGTTACTGCATCATCGAAGGGGGCTTTTTTTTCTTCTCTCTATACGAACTTGAATCAAAATCTATTAATTCTCTGTTGAGCAAGGTACTCTTCAATTGTCGAGGTAGGCTTCCGTTGAAGGTGTCCATGCGGCCCAAAACCCCACCCTCACTCTACCACCATCCATCCCCTTGCCGTCTCGCGAAGTCGGAACTAATCCTTATCAGCCATCCCATCGCCTCTTACACCTCTGCCGAATCGCTGTCAGGCCCAACACCACCCTCTTCCCTTTCAGAAGCGGGACTCCTCGCGTCTCCCTAACACATACCTAAATCCACAATGGAGGGCCAGAACGAGAACGATGAGCTCTACCCCATCGCCGTGCTCATTGACGAGTTGAAGGTAGGTCTTCCTCTGCTCATGCAGACAATATTGAGCTCACTTTTCTTTAGCACGACGATGTTTTTCTCAGACTCAATGCCATTCACCGTCTATCCACGATCGCGCTCGCACTTGGACCCGACCGAACCCGGGAAGAGCTCATCCCATTTCTTGATGGTTTGTCCAACCTTCAATCGACTAGCACTTCCGTCTAACAGTGATAGATTCCGTCGAGGACGAGGACGAAGTTTTGACTGCGCTGAGCGAAGAGCTGGGCAATTTTACAGAATATGTCGGCGGTCCAGAATACGGGCACGTGTTGCTCTCCCCGCTGGAGAATTTGGCGGCTATCGAGGAGCCGCTGGTGCGGGAGAAGGTACCACACCAGCTGAAAGTTTCCGAGGCGCATGCTGACGTTTCAGGCCGTTGAATCTCTCAACAAAGTATGCGAGCAGCTCTCGGAGAGCCAAGTTGAGGAGTATTTTGTCCCGCTAGTCCTCCGCTTGTCAAAGGCAGACTGGTTCACGTCGAAGGTCTCCGCGACTGGTCTTTACTCCACACCATACAAGAAGGCTACCCCGTTGCAACAGAGCCTCCGACAGCACTTTGGAGCTTTGGTACACGATGAAACCCCGATGGTGCGGCGACAGGCGGCCAACAATCTTGCCAAGTTTGTCAAGGAAATGCAAAGCCAGGTCGTCATTGATGAAATAATTCCCCTCTTCCAATACTTGGCGAGCGATGATCAGGACAGCGTTCGTCTGCTTACAGTTGACATTCTTATTGCAATTGCGGAGGAAATTCCCAAAGAACAGCAACCCAGCCACGGCGTCTTGTTGACATCGCTGCGGAATCTGTTCGAGGATCAGAGCTGGAGAGTCCGATACATGGTTGCTGATCGATATGAAAAGGTACATTCCCTTTGCTGAATTTCAAAGTATTGGACGAAACTGATGTATGCAGATTGCCAAAGCTGTCCACGAAGAGGTTGTCACCCGTGACATGGTGCCGGCCTTTGTCAAGCTCCTCAAAGATACAGAGGCCGAGGTTCGCACCGCAATTGCTGGACAAATTCCTGGTATGATGCTCCAACGGTGTATAGTTGATCCCTGACTAACACATCCAGGCTTCTGCCATTTGATCGATCGCGACACACTCCTCAATGAGATCATGACCAGTGTTGAAGACCTTGTCTCTGACCCCTCTCAACACGTCCGGGCTTCCCTTGGTACCCAGATCAGCGGGCTCGCGCCTATCCTGGGCAAGGAAGAGTAAGTATCCTGCATATATGCTCGCAATAGCTTATGCTGACCGTCCAGGACTATTGCCCATCTACTCCCCATGTTCCTCCAGATGCTTAAGGATGAATTCCCCGACGTCCGACTGCACATCATCTCGAAGCTGGAGCAAGTCAACAAAGGTAAGCGTTGCTTGATTCTTCTGCTTTTTTCCCCCTAATGTATGTCTTCTAACCTTTTATTTATAGTCATTGGTATCCAGCTCCTCTCCCAGTCTCTTCTTCCCGCCATTGTTCAACTGGCCGAGGATAAGCAATGGCGTGTTCGCCTTGCTATCATTGAATATATTCCACTCCTAGCCAGTCAACTTGGAGTCGAGTTCTTTGACGAGCAGCTGAGCGATCTTTGCATGGGCTGGCTCGGAGACACTGTCTTCTCCATCCGCGAGGCTGCCACTGAGAACCTGAAGAAACTGACAGAGGTCTTCGGTGTGGAGTGGTCAAAAGCTTCTATTATTCCCAAGGTGATGGCCATGGGTCAACACCCTAACTATCTTTACCGCATGACGACGTGCTTTGCTGTTTCTGTAAGTCCCCTCTCTTACTACATCGATCAGTGCTAATTATCAGACTCTTACTCCTGTTGTCAACCTCGAAATTATTGAGAACTCTCTCCTCCCTATCCTGGAACGCCTAGTGACGGATGAAATCCCCAACATCCGTTTCAACGTCGCCAAGTCCTACGCCGTTCTTATCGCCACACTGCGTCGTCTGCCGGCCGATAAGACTTTGGTTGAGGTGGAGAAGTCCGGAGAGACTATCGCACCATCACCTCAGAGCCTGGAGTTGATTCAGTCAAGGGTTGTGCCTAGCCTGGAGAAGTTGCAGGAGGATGACGATGTGGATGTCCGATACTTTGCTACAACTGCTGGTGGCAATCCTGATGAGATGCAGACATCTCCTTAAACTATGCACCTGTTCAGCCAATACACAACAAGGCATCCTGTCAGGTTAGAGAATAACCAAGCGTCCTTTTCTTTCAGGCGTTTTTAATGTAGAGGTTTTACATGGCGTTTAGCCATAGGTAGTCAAAAGGAAATGCGCAACTAAGGATCTTCGATGCATATATATTCCCACGTACGTACTGAATTATCTATGATATAGTACATGCATACGAGACAGTAGTTTTAAAAGGGCCTTAAGATAGCCTGGGGTGCTGGAGCTGAGAGTCCTGGAGTGCCAATGGATCGCGATTTTCATTTGTCAGCAATGCGCTACGGCCTCGGGCCAGGGTGTACATCCATCCATGGTTAGACTAGTTGCTTTTCGCAGTCCTGGAGCATATCAAATAAACTTATGAGACCAATATCAACATTCTAAACATGCATGCCTGAACTGTGCTGCATCTTACTGCCAGGTCAGTTGACTTGTGATTCTAAAAACCATCATTTATATATTGTTCTTCATTCGCCATGTCGTGGCCGTACCATTTCATTTCTCTCTCTGAGGACGACAAGCTGCATCGTAAGGAGCTGCTTGATCTTCGAGGGTGTTATGCACAATGGTCAATTATTGTGGTCATAGTCGCTATTCGAATTTTTCGCTTTGCTACGAGATCAACTGCTAAGTGGGATGGCCTGGTCTCCGGAAAGGCCCGACAGTATCTTGTCTGCGGGCTGTGGCTACTATGGCTTTTAGGTCTTTCGATATGGAATAGTGGTGATGGTATGTCTTTGTCTCCCGGTGGGTTTGAATAATGCTAATATACTGTCTAAGACTACCTGCATTTGACCAAAGCACTGGGTCGAGTTGGCCTGTCCCAACTGCCACTGCAGGTTCTAATGTCTCCGGCATATGTCCCTCAGCCGGCAGCCTCATCTGTACTGTCTCTCCTGACCGGTATCCCTCAGCCAATGTTGACACCGTACCATCGTCTCTTTGGTCGGACGGTTGTCTTTCTTCTGCTGGCTCACGCTGCGCTGTATACGCTGTTCTTCTTGCAATCCAGCCATCCTGAATTTGGTATATTGCTCTATAAGCGAGTCCAAGACTTAGACGTCCAATGTGGCCTCGTCGCGATATTCTTGGCGGTGCTGCTCGTTCTCTTCGTGCGGCCTGCTTCCCAGAAGGGGCTCCAGGCTTGGCTTGTGCAGGGAACCTTTCAAGAACGCAGAAAGATGTTTTACTTTGGTCATGTATCTTTGGTGGTGGTATTGTGTGTTGCGGTTTACTTTCATGTTAAGCAGGCGCAGCAGTACATTCTGCAGACTTTAGCAGCTTCCGTGCTTAATTGGCTGTGCTCTTGGGCACTACGTTAGAGTAGGCTGAGAAAAATACCATGACGGTCCTTTTTAAAGTCTTTTCCCTTGGTCAACATCTTAGTATTGATCCCGAAAAAAACATTATGTACTCCGTAGCATGACACGTCCATGAGGCCCATTGGTAGGAGGAATTAGCGTGCCAATGCCTTATTTACTTCCAAGGTCCGATCGAACAATAATTTGTGAGATATTTTGTACGGAGTACTGGGTTAGATCTTGGTTTCTGGGGGAACATCGATCTACATGTATGAAATTTAACCCCTTTATTTCTTTCCTTTTGTGATAGAAGCAATAAAAAGTGACTTGAGAGATCAAGGGGTACGGGCTATATATATTGCATACATATTTACATGAACTCTTTGGGATATATATTCGAGAATGGGCAGGCCTGCTACTGCTTCAATGGGTTGAAAATATCTTTGAAAGTAACTTAAGTATCTTTCTACTTACCAATATTGTAAATATCCTTGATCTTCTGTAGGACAATGTCAAAGTACTTCTGGTGACACGTATATGAATAGATTATGGCGTACCCCTGCAGCCGGGCAACGCCACATACTAGAACATTGACTGACCCCTTCAAGAATTGGGGGCCACACAAATAAAAAGACTAGATTATAATATTATTGATAGTCCTTGTCTTATAAATCCTTTTAACAGTACATCGGTAGGTTGTGGCGATTACGTTAGAAAGACTTGGCGGATCAGCCCTGGAGGTGAACAGTCCTAGGTCAATTCTAGACTCATGGAAAACCCTCCTTAAGACTTGGCCTCTCTCTTTTTCTTCATGCCTCTCCCAAATGGCAGCATGCGCATCCAACGGCTGATTGTATTACTTGCGATCGGCGTGCTTGCCTGTCTTTCTCTCCTACTACTACGATCATCGAAGCCCCCAGAGCAACATCCCATAGATTTGCCTCCCCCCGAACCGATACAACACCCTCAGCTCCATGGGGGGCAGAACACATACCTCCCCGAGAAGGAACACCCGATCACGCGTCTGATTGGAAATGCCCAAAAGGATTTCAATCATGCGCAGTCACGGCAATCGAAAACCCTGGCCGAGGCCGTGAGTGAATACAAGCGCCGCTACAATATGCACCCGCCGCCATTTTTCGACAAGTGGTTCGAGTTTGCCCAGTCCAAAAATGTTAAGCTCGTTGATGACTTCGACTCCATCTACCACTTCCTCCTCCCTTTCTGGGGTGTGGAACCTAAGACGATTCGCGAACGCGCACGCGAGACACTTGGATTTGACAATGCGGTGCTCGGTGTTCTAATTCGCGACGGCAAGGTGTCCTTAACGGATGGAGGTGGCGACGACCGCAAGTGGCAGCGAGACGCTACTGCCGGTATGATGGATGCCTTTGTGAAATATCTGCCCGACATGGACCTGGTGTTCAACACTCACGATGAGCCGCGCGTGATCCTCCCTAGCGAAGATCTCCAGCGATTGGTGCAGAAAGCCAAGGATTTCACTATCCCATCAGCGTTCAAGAAGACGCCGACCAATGCGTGGTCCCCACGTGCTTCAGACCTAAACAAAGGCGACCGCATCGACGAGGTGCGCACCACTCGTTTCAACCGCTTCGCACACCAACCGACCTGGACAAACTCCCGAGTATCTTGTCCGGTTGACAGCCCAGCGCGCTCACTCGACGAAAACCCCTCCGACGACGTTGATCCTTATGCGTATGGCGAGCTCGGCTTCATCTACAATACCACGGCGGCCTCTGACATTTGCAATACCCCCTCTCTCCGCTATACATACGGATTCTTTGATCGACCCAACGCCTTTGATGTCGTCCACGATCTGTTCCCCGTATTCTCACAGAGCAAGATCTCCAGCTTCCAGGACATTATTTACCCGAGTCCCTGGTACTGGGCCGCTAAGGTCCCCTACAATCCTGCAAAAGACTATGCGTGGGAGGCCAAGTCCGACCGAATGTACTGGCGGGGCTCCACAACCGGAGGGTTTTCGCGCGCGGGTGGCTGGCGCCGACAACACCGGCAACAATTCGTCGATAATGTCAACGGCTTAGGCACCACCAAAGTTCTCGCTCGCCAGGGGGACAGCTGGGTTTCCCAGGTCACCAACCGTGACGCCTATCGTGATTCGTTCGATGTCAAGTTCACCCTCATCGGTCAGTGCGACCCGGATGACTGCAATGCGCAGACTGAATACTTTGGAGTGTTCAAACAGGCTGGGCAACAGGATGCGTGGGCACACAAGTTCCTAGTCGACATCGACGGCAACGCTTTTAGCGGGCGATTCCACGCTTTCTTGCATAGCAACAGCTTTGTCTACAAGATCGCTATTTTCCGCGAATGGCACGATGAGTGGCTGAAGCCCTGGGTACATTACGTCCCTCTCAGCTTGAAAGGCAACGAGTACGTTGAGAGCATGCGATACTTTACCTCTGAAGAAGAGGGCAAAAAGGCCGCTCTTCAAATCGCCAACCAGGGCCAGCGTTGGGCACAGCAGACACTACGAAATGAAGATCTGGAGGTTTGGTTCTTCCGGTTACTCCTTGAGTAAGTACCTCATCATTCTATAAGGGAATTCTGCTAACCCACTTTTCAGGTATGGTCGCTTGGTAGACGACAACCGTGAACAACTAGGATTCGTTCTTTGATCTGTATATATTCTTTCGACGAGATGATGGCTTTTTTTTTTTTTTTTTTTTTTTTTTTTTGTTTTGCTCCTGTTAATACCCCGTTTCCCCCGGACTGTTTTCTATCAATAATATTTGTGCATGTGGAGGCGTTCGGTCTGCCATTGAGAAAAGCTGTAAACTGCCTACAATTTACAGTATAATATGATTGCATGCTTGAATTTGTATACTATCTAAATGATCTAAATTAGGGATATTCCGTATTTACATACCTCATGTAGGTACCCGCTGTCAAACCACCAGTGCCAGGTGTTTTATATTGCTGACTCAGGCGTGACGCTACAATGGGACCGAGCTCCGTTTGCCCCAGCTCTAGATTTATTACAAGCCCGCCTCCTAGCTCCTTCAACACATGCAATATGGGCAAATCCCTATCCCGTGCCTTGGTCAGCGCGGCCGTCTATGTCTACGGCTTCCTCACGGTTGTTTCTTATGGTCTAATTGCCTTGGCAAAAGGCACATACTTCAAACGCCCCACTGAAAATGAGAAACGAGACTTACAGCTTGGTGAGCTATGTATCCACCATAGTGAAAGTTCTTTGCTAATTCTCTAGCTCGCGCTCGCTTATGGGATTTATCTAAAGAATTTGAAGGTCTCTCTCACCACGTTCTAACCTTGCGGAGCGGATTCAAGTTCCACTTTGTCAGTAACGATGTCCCGAATACACCAGAAACTATCAAGTCCGATAAACCATTGGTCATTTTCATCCATGGATTCCCCGATAGCTGGGCAATCTGGCGACACATTATCAGAAACCCCGGTCTGCAAGAGGCCGTTTCGCTCGTTGCGATTGACCTTCCCGGATATGGAGGAACAGAGAGCCTGGAAGAATACAACGCAACAAATGTCCTGGAGAAATTGACAGAGCTGATTGTCACCCTACGGACCCAGTATGGCGTGGACTCGGGTAGCGAAAGCAACAAGAAGAGAACCATAATTGTCGCCCATGATTGGGGTTGTGTCTTGTCCATGCGTCTCGCTGCCGAAGCTCCGTCCCTGGCGCATCGGTTCATCCTGTCCAATGGACCATCAGTATGTCAGAACACCGGTGAATATGAATATCCTATCTCAACTAACGATTTAGACGAAATTGGTTGAATCTAATATCCGCCGTCTGCTTTTCTCCGCCAATAAAATGCTCGGTAACGCCTGGCGTTCACCACTGCACGCTCACGTCCCGCTGATGCAAGCACTCCGAACCCTCATTCCTCTCGCCCGCCAGCTTGTTCTATCTGGCTATATCTTTGCCATGCAGCTACCAACGCCAATTGTCTGCTACTTCCTATCTGGGGGTCACCAGTCGTTTTTGAAAAAGTGCCACCTCGCCTCGTTCAACAAGGACGAATATACCCTTCTCGACATGGCCAGCACCATGGCTAGCACCATGGGCCCGTCCGCCGCCGAATCCGATACTAAAACTCCCAGCGGTGATACCTATCCCGCCAGCCTCGGCGAGCGCGCGTTCGCACATGTCATGCACATGGCGGGATATTACCGTGATCGGGCAGCGACGGCGCGCTGGGCCAAGTCTGCTGAGACAGTTGCTAGCTTGCACAGCATTGCATCCGGAAAGCGACTGGCGAGTACCGGAGCTGGACTGTTCGATGAAGGTCCCCCTGGCACTCTCAAAGCTAGCACAACCATTTTCTGGGGCAAGGATGATATTGCCCTTGACCAGAGGATCTGCCTTGATGGGATGGGTGATTACTTAGTGCATGGGTCCCAGATTATGCTGCTTCCCCGCACTGGACATTGGACTCCGGTTGAACGTGAGAGCGGCGCAGCTTTGATCAAGACCGTTGAATGGGCTGCTCAAGGCGAAGAGGGGGATATTGGGACGGTCATCGCTGAATCGTACCCTGGTGTCCAGGTCACTTTTTCACGATAAACATGGACAATTGGGACAATTTTGATATTCAACGTTTTCGTATTGGGGACAACCCGATCTAAAGCGGTTACATAGTAGGGTGAAGGTAATATTTCACTTAGACCATGTTAGACCATTTAGAGAGGGATGATTCAATATATGTATTCTGTAGAGATATCAAGAACATATAATATAGAATATATATAGAAGAGATGAGAAGAGAAGAGAATGAAAATGAAAATGAAAATGAAAATGTATCGAAAGGAGCGGGATTTACCCGAATGGGCTGGGGACAACTCCACTTCCCCCCCTCTGGAGCTTTGACCTTAATTTGCCTACTACATCTCGGCCTTTGCTCTTTTACTCTTTTGCCCTTTTGCTTTTAAGAAACTCAGCAATTCTCAAGAGTTCAACCTTACACAACATGCTGTGAAAAAAAGAAAAAAAGACAATAACATTAAATATCTCCTGTTTTCGTCCCCCCTCGAATCTGCGTCCGGTCCAGGTACCACCGTGTCTCGCGCTACTGGTCCGAACTGTCATTGGCAATTGACAGGTTAAATATAGCCCACTCTTCTTCTTTTGGGGGTTTTCCTTCTCTGTCCTAGAATTTATCGGGTGTCTGGTCATTGCTTTTGTCATTGGAACTGTGGCGTGATGAATTCCAATGGAGCAGTCT
>PKQL01000455.1:0-23222 GCA_002916455.1 Penicillium sp. CF05
CCTGCTTTCATTGTATACATATGTACCTAGGTATGTGGCTTGGTAGTCACCTTAGGCACATGTAAGTAGTGGCAGTTCTAGTGGCTCTAGGCTGCCAGCGAGCAAATCAAGACTTCAACTTTGTTGTTCTTTGGGGCCGAACCCCTATACGAAAGCTGCTACGGAACTCCCACAACTTTTTAAGGTTGAAGTGGACATATCACATATGATATAGGGCTGATGGGCACGTTCTACCCTGCGGCTGGACCGAGGTTCAAGACCGTGTAGGCATGTCCTGTGTCTGATACTCACCACTCTCGCATTGCAGAGAACCGAGCCAGGCAAGACGCGACACGTTGCCCGGTACTATCATCATCATTGAATCGGAAATGGAGAATCGAGTTTGAAAAAAAGTTCACAAATAGAAATTGGAGCTGTCGAAACATTATCAAAATCCGACACCAAGGAACCCCCCACAGCAAGAGATTCCAACGCAAAGACAGTTAAGTACAACAGACTCTTTCTTTAGAGACACAAATAAGGGGAGATAGGAGAGAGAAAAAAAAAAAAAAAAAAAAAGGGAGAAATCGGAAGAGAATAATAAGTTAACGCAGAGGTAAATCGGCAAAAGACATCCTGGCCAGAATCCGGCAACCAGGCTTTCCTTTTCGACTTCGCCAACAAATACATGTCGTGACCAATGCGGAGATAACCCAGAATGAAATAGTAAACTGAAGGGGGGATAAAGAATTTCAAGAAAAAATAAAATAAGGGAAAGGGCGTCATCGAGATGTCAAAGGAGAAATCAAGGGACCAGAGAAGAGAGCGACTGCGGAAGCGTCAGATAGATCGACTCGTTCCAGGATTTCCTTCTGGCAGTCACTGTACATCCATCGGCAGGAACTAGTCGCGCTCTCGTCATGTCCAAACAAGTATTGTGTCATCGCTATCGTTTGTTCGCCGGGACAGCATCCCATAGCGCTCACATCCACCTCCATCACCTTCCGTATCGCATGCGACGACGATGTCTGCGCCGCGGGTAGTGTATTATCGTGAGAACCCAAGGGATTCCCCGGTAATTGATTATTATCGTACAATGGCGGAGATTCGAACCATCGGGCCTAAAAAATTTCGAAGAAGAGCATTGCAGAATGATCGACACGGGGTATCTTGCGTTTTGTTTTTGTTGGTTTACCAGGCCCAGACCTTGAGCTGTACGAAAGAAAACCAGAGGTTAGTAGATGCATTTAAATGAACAATCGCAGGGAAACTTACAAGGGAATCCCAAGATCCAGTGCACAGACTGATGCCATCATTGCTGACACCGAGGCAGCTCACGCGGTTCTCGTGGCCGCTCAGCGAACCAACCTTGTCGCCACGCAGAACATCCCATACCTGAATGATAGATTAGCATTTATGCGCATTGTTAAGGGGGAAAAAAGGAAGGCCGGCGTACCTTGCACTCGAAATCATCGTAGCCTGCGAACAATAATCGGCCAGAGACTGAGAACGCAACGGAAGTGATACCGCACAGAACTTGGTCGCTCTGGAAGAAATTCAAACGTTAGTTTTCATCAATCAGATCAGCGTTTTGGGTAAAAGATAATTACCTGGTAGGTGTTGAGCTCGCGGTCGGCACGGATATCGAACAGACGGCAGGAAGTGTCGTCGGAACCAGTACCGAAGGCGTTGCCGTCGGGGAAGAATTGAACGGCATTGATGTCGGACTCGTGGCCGGCGAATGTTTGGACGGACTTGCCGGTACGAATATCCCACAACTTGGCGAAAGCGTCGCATGCACCAGAAACGAAAATGTTCTGGTTGGTCGGGTTGATGCTGATCGACATCACGTCACCCAGGTGGTCGGCGAACTCGGTAACCTTGGTTCCAGACTCGATATCCCACAGCATACACGTCATGTCGCCGGACGAAGTAATGATGCGGCGGTCGTTGATGAAGCGACAGCAGGAAAGGTATCCCGAGTGTCCGGAGAGCTCGCGCGCGACACGAGTGGGGCCTTCGCGTGATGAGAGGTTATAAATCGAACAAATATTGTCGAGACCACCGCAAGCAACGTAGTTTCCGCTCGGGGCGTAGGCACAGGTCATGACCCAAGACGAGCGCAAGGGAATCGCGTGGACCTTGTTTGTTGTGTAGGCATCCCAAATGATGAGCTTTCCGTCCTGCGAAGCTGAAACAAGATGGCGCCTGTCGGTGGACCAGTGCATAGCATAAATCTTGGCGAGGTGACCTTTCAGCGTACGTCGGGGCTTCATTCCAATTCGTGGTAGGGCATCGGTCTGATTCTGCGCGACTTGGCGGACTATACGGGAGAGGAAAGTCAGTACAGTTGATCAAGTCTCCCAGGACAACACAGCTGGCAGCAGCCTGGGAGTGGGCAAAAGAAGGAGGAAACCCTCAAGACATAACAATGGGGGCTGGTGGGAGTCGTACGGGAGGTATCGGCTAGCTCATCCTTTCTGCGCTTGATTTTGTCCTTCAAACCCTCAGCTTCGCGTCTGGCCGCAGTGATCTTGGCCTGCATCTGTTCGCCGCTCATATCGGCCATTTTGTCGAAACGGTACCCCGGAGAAGTACAATTGTGATGGAGATCGGAAAGATTGGTAGAGGGGAAGGGTAGAGAGGGGGCTTAAATGGGAAGTGGAGCGAAGAAACAGAGAGATAAGTCAAAAGGCGGAACCGAGTTAAGGTCAGGCTTGGATCATAATATGGTAAATAAGGAAGAATAAGAAGAAATGGGAAAAAGAGCCCACGGGAACAAAAGGAACACCAAAGAGAAGAGTGAGGGTGAGAGGAACAGGGGGTGAAGCCCGAGGAGAGGGAGGTCAGCGTATTACTAGTGGTAATAACCAACCGTGAAAATAGGAAGGATAACGGGATGTCCCCCAAATTCGAGGCCCAGTCACATCACTCGATTAAGCTGAGGGGAAAATCTGACGGTCTGTGCACCAGGCGGTTTTTTGCCTTCACAGTCACAGTGATAAAGTGCCTGGCTCACGCATATTAACGCATATTAACACTAGCTTGTTCTAGGAGAAGATCTCTTCTTATTTTCATTATCCTTCACTTGTACATTCTCATCTATTTTCTCTCTCTTTTTTTTTTTTTTTTTTTTTGTTTGAAAAAAAAAAAATTTCGATCCTTAAGTATATGTTGTAATAGAATACATATGCCCTGGATTATTGTACTCCCTATGGATATTGAGATTCGTAGCCGCCCAGGAACGCCACTTAGCTTGCAGATACATATGTGTGCATAGCATGTCTTTGAATCCAGTGAAGTACCTTGATTTCCTTCCATATTACTTCTCTTATTATTCCAGTTTCTCTCAATCTCTCAATCATAATATATACCGGCTTTATAAAGGGAAGAAAAAAAGAATAAATATATCAATTTGCAATATCACAGCCATACATTGAATCTGCCAATATATGATGGGATACTCGATAGAGGAACAGTTTAACCGCCGATGAAAAAGGCGCTAAGCTCGAAAGGAACTGCTGTTGTCACTTTCGTCACTCGATTCTTTACCTACATATGTAGGTACTATCAAAGAGAGAAACCGCACCTATGATAACTGATTCACGAAAAAGTAGCCATGCTCGAAAATATCCAAATATCTCTGTATAGAATTGTAAGAGCTCACATATCATGACTGGGCAAACAATACCGGGATGTTTATCACAAGACCATCAGGGAAAGTATGGCTCGTTTCATGTTGATGGCTAACACTTGCGTATTCCAGGGCTTATTGGTACAGTATTTCCGAGTCCCGACTTTCCACCGTCTTCATTGACACAGGGCACACTAGTGCTGCAACGAACCATATCTAGCTAAATCTACCTATATAGATATATTCACTTCAGTTGATCCTCATAGAATGTTTCATTTCTTCTGGGCGGAACGATTGAAGCTTCAGCAATATCTTTAGTGCCTTTGGACCGTTGGACCGGAAAATTGTGCTGAGATCTATTCATGTCTTTAAGACTTTGTTCCCAATCTATAGGGTGGCCAGATCATTTCTCCTCATAGGCTCATTGCTCTTCTGTATTCAGTAGTACACGGATATTTCGAAGAGTCCGTTTCTTCCATTTCTTCCTGCTGTTCTTGGCCAGTTTGTTGCCGATGATTTGTGCGTAGCGACGGACTGGCAACAACTCCAATTGCTCTAATATAGACGGCACGTAATAGGTTAGAAGGCCGAGAGCGCTAGTCACAATGTAGACGATGAAGATTGCGATATTGCGTCCTCGAGGCTTTTAAGAACCCCCTTCGCTGAACGCTAAATATCCGAAGTAGATACCAAGCCCAATAACAAGATGCTAGTGCATATTTTGAAAGAAGAGTGGGTGCCTTGGCCACGAGTATAGAATAACTTGAACTTCTTAATTGTCGATTCTAGTTCCGTTATTATTTCGTGTCTCGTGGTCTTTTCACCACTAAAATCTCTGTTCCGTATCTCTGATATCGATCGATGAAGACGTTTCTTGGGAACGTGAAGTTCTTCTGAACTGCTAGGCTTGGTGAAGAAATCCTTAACGTCGTTATGGGCGAAGAAACTGCGTATTCTTTGTTGCACTAAGCAAGCATAAAAAGCCGACAGACCTCCAGCTGCTAAGCTGAGTACAAATGCTGCTTCCGCGGTCCAATGAACACTATTGAGCTCTTCCAGTGTTAAGGCTGTAATGGCAACTTGTGCCGCAATAACTGCCTATGAATATCTGAGAAACTTCTTCTGAATTGACTTGATATTCTAAACATACAGCAACAGCCAGTCTTGTGCAATCTTCTGTTTTTGGTTTTCGTAACACCATTACCTCGTCTGCTTTGGCACCGAGCACATGCTTTTCAACTCAATCCACGGTTTGCTCGGCGTCCGGAAATGTTATTATAAGTGCTAACACCTGTAACCTTCCGAACTTCGGGCGCAGGCTGCCATAGTTCTGGCGGAGGTGATGGAGTGAGAACTTTCTACGCCGGATAAGTGAACCTCGCTGTCACGGGGTATCTATATAGGCGGCAATGGATAATAATTGGGTCCATTGATGGACACAAGGACAACAACATCCGTGTTGAAGAAGTAAAGACAAGATGTCAAGGACTGTAGAGATTCGAGGGCGGAGAGGACGAGGCTGGAGGGGTGAGGTGTTGCCCGAGGAGAAAGTGATCAGGCAGCAACTGTGTTTCCATTAGGTGGGGTTGACCTGGACTGCGAGGTCACGTAGCTGTGCCTTGCGCATACATAATATGACATGATAGGTGTTGATTGGGGCAATTTTCAAATTTACAGCAAAATTGCTCATTCAGAACTACCTTTCATAAAGCATAGTTGATCTTGGCCTTGGAGTTCGAGAACCCATCAAGGAGTGTAGGTGGTGAGATTGATTTCCGGAAGTACTGTAATATGTTAGGATGCCGAGCTTTCATAGGATCAGAGGATATTGTCCGTTGTTAAATTTCAGCAGTCCCTGAACCCCGTTTGTAACGTATTCATGGATATTCTAATAAGTGGCCCGACTTAAAAAATTATGATATCAAAGAATGTCACCAGCTATCATAGTCTACATTGACAGTCATAAAGCTCTCAGCGGAGAGACTTTAGAGAGTGGCTGCATGATAAACATCTATTCCGCAAAGGGAACACAATGTTTGGGTCATGATTTGTCTGAGGACATATGGTCAATGCAGTTGCTATACCGAGTAGAAGATGCCTGATTGAGATTCCGACCCAGTTAATGCATTATGGAGAGTGTCAACGCCACCAGTGGGTGGAATATCAATCTCCAGTACGTGGGTCACACAAACATTCCAACTTACCTGCGAGAGTTGGCGATGAAGGTTTGTGTTTCATGCAGGCGCCTAGAGTAATATATAGGGAGTTATGGGTATCAGCCACAGGCTATTTTTGGGAGTGGAGAAAGCAGCCGTAGAGGGTTGGACAACCTTGGAAGGCCCCCGAGGCATGAGATTCGTTCGTGAATGTAAGGTGTTGTATGATTTGGATAAGATCTACCTTTCGATAATTGCTCAAAATAAATCATGTGCTGTAAGTGTCCATAGAGGTATATAGATAGTATGGTATTTAGCAGCATGGATGATACCGTTGGGGCTCTGCGCGGAGGTCGATCCCCGCCTAGGACGTACAACTTTATAAGTACGCTGTCTAAAACATGGCGCAGCAAATTTGTTGCGCCTTTGGACAATGGGGCATGTTAGTAATTTAATTAATGACCAGGTAAATTGTCATCCAATGAGTCAGTATAACCTGTAATAGAGTCCGCGTGTATGTACTACCTACCTAGGTAGATACGGAGTACATCGGATGGCGAAGAACACCCGTAGAAATCCCTCAATACCGTCTCCACTCGATCTAGTACAGATCTTCAAGAGGCGTTCTGGTAAATTGAAATTGGAATGTATTGTATACATATGTACAATATAATTATGCCTGGAGTGACATCACTCCTATTGACTCTATACCAAGGCCACGGTAACGAAGAATACGATTTGGACATCTCATATTGTTTATAGCCCCGTAAGCCTTATGGAGATGTAGATCATTCAGAGGGCTTTGTAAGTGAAATGTAAAATATATCAGGCAACGTGTACTCTTTGAAGTGTAAGGTCGCAGGAAAGTGCCCCACGAGCCAGCCACAAAAGGTGTTAGCGGTCTACACAGCCTCAATCATAATCAGGTACTATGTACTTGCTAGTATATAGTATTTGTAGTTGAATACCAAGTACTCAGTACTTACTTGCCTCAGGGTTCATTTCTCCAGAGCCTCGACTCTCCAGTCCCCACCAAACATATCATCCCCTGCCCAGTTTCTGTTCATATTCACTATCTTGGTGGTTTTTTATTTTATTTTTTTGCCTTGAGTCTTTAAGGGTAAATGGTGGAAAATGGTATGAAACTAGTTCATTACCATCCACTTTCCTGTCTTCACCACTCAGATTCTTCCATCTCTTCGTCTTATTTCGTTCCTGCAACCCGTTCCAAAACTTCAGATTACCATTGAATCTCATCCACTCATTCCCCCGATCGCTATTTTAAAGGCAGCCCCTGGGATCATTCAGGTGGACCTTTGACAGGTTTGAAGCTGAAACCACTCGTCAGCTTGCGCCACACTCGTGAGAAACGCCCCACACGCCCTGGTCTTCGCTCTCTTTCCCCCCAACCTCGTCTGCTTGACATCTTTGATATATCCCGGTGGATGAAAGTTAGTCAGGTTCCTTTACCCCCCCCCTCCATCCTCCTTACATTGTTCTAACATGACATCTAAAGTAGCTGTCGCCTTTGCTCGTCCACCCTTTGAGGCTGGCGCGAAACCTTCTTTCTCCATGGCGACATTGATGTCAAACAACGAGCCCATCGCCGTCTCTAACTCCATATCTGGAAATTCTATCACTACCTCTGAACCCCTCTCTTTGTTCAAACCCTCCAAACCCGAAAGCCTGAGCTCGATTGCCAGCGCCGGCCTACACGTCTCGCGATCGAGAGATCAACTTCCTCCGATGACCAGCCCAACATCAGTACCGGCGGATCGGCCGGAGCATGAGAAGGACGCGGAACGAAACAGTTCTCAGGTGGCCCGGGAAGCCCTGGGTGCAAGCGAAAAGTCGCCAGGTGCCCCGATTCATGACCCTTCAGTCCATGCATCCCCCGAGAATATGCAAATCGACTCGCACGCGACCGAATCGCCATCGGACCCGTACGGATCAAACGATCATCACCACAACTCACTAATGCATACCTCGACGGTAGCTAGCCCTGGTCCTATCGAGGAATCCACTTCTCAGGATGGGGATCGACGGTCGCGCGATGACTCCGAGATCGACCACGATGGCAAATCATTCTCATATCCAATGCCCACAGGCAATATTAACGATCCACGTCGCGGACTGAGCCTACCGCATGCAGGCTACAATCGAGGCAGTCCTCGCTCTCCATCCGCGAAGAAGCACCGCTGCCCATACTGCGCGACAGAATTTACCCGGCAACATAATCTCAAGAGTCATCTGCTCACACACAGTCAAGAAAAGCCTTTCGTTTGTCAAACCTGCCAGTCACGTTTCCGAAGACTACACGATTTAAAGCGCCACGCAAAGCTGCATACTGGCGAGCGACCACACATCTGCCCTAAATGTGGACGTCGCTTTGCCCGAGGCGATGCGCTCGCTCGGCATAATAAAGGACAGGGAGGCTGCGCGGGCCGACGCTCGAGTATGGGCAGCTTTGCGGCAGACGACGAGTATGGTGATGGTACGACCGGGGGACCCGACGACATGGATGGGTTGATGTACACGGCAGAGCCTGAGCGCATGGACGAAGAAGACGAGCGACGAATGACCATGCCGAGCATCCGCAAACACGAGGCAGATACAGTTGCCCGGTCTGATTCAATTCACTCACGCCAGTCAAACACCTACCCGCCAATTGCCGCCGGTCGTCCCGGCCACCTTTTCCCACCCCCTGCCAATCATGGTGGATCAGGCGCCTCAACATCAGCTTCGCAGTCTACACACATGACTTTCCCCCCTGCGGGGCTTACCTCGAGCTCGTCCATCTTCCCTTCCAACAATATTAGTGACAGCCCTAAGCCCCTGTCCCCGAACGCTCTTTCATCGCAACATGATAGTGCACCGCCACATCGCGCACACTCCCCCGGTATGGGACAGTCTTTGCCACACCCGCAGTCCTCTTTCGGGCGAGCGAACCAGTCTTCGAACCACGCACCGCCTACACTAGGTTTGCCCCTGCCACAGCCAGGTGCGCCCCAGCTGCCTCCGCCGCCCGGTATGACCTCCCCGGATGGTCGATTTGGCATGCAAGCCGCAACCAAGCACACCCCTTCACACAGCCACTCTAGTACCCACAGTCTATCCCATCATAAAGGATTCGATGGGCCAGATGCCAATTCCAGTGAGGCTAGCCAAGTCGATAAGCTTTGGGCGTACGTGCGTACAATGCACGAAGAATTGACAGGATTGCGCACTGAAGTTGCCGCTTTGCGGGCGCACATTGCGTCGTCCAACTCAGTACCTCCGGCTCCGATGGAAGTAAACTTGAATAATTCCGGGCCACCGCGGTAATACGTTATTGGGTGTGGTTCTGCCTAGCGTGTACGATATGGCTGGCCGTCAGCCACGTGAACTGATCTTTATGCCCTCCCCTCCTCTCCTTCTCCTTTGTCCATACGTCTTGATTATCACATCCTCCTTCGAGGGTCAACCTTGATGCCCTCATGATCACCACACCGACAGCCGCCGGCATTGGTGTTTTCTATGCCCCATTATTCTTTTCCTTTCTTTTTTCTACCCTCTTTACCCCCGGAATCATACCAGCCCGGGGAACTTTTCCGTTCTAGCCTACTTTATTCATACCTGGAGTGCGCTGCAAAGTGTCCTTTTTTTACCCCTTCTTTTTTTTATTTTTGGACAGCCAGCGGAGTTTGGCGTGTCAAACAAAAAATGGTCCGACCTGGATCCCTTGTCTCCTGTTGTCGATTCCATACCAAAGATGGAAACATGTGATTGTGTTTGGATATGTGCATGTTACGCTGGATTTGGTGTTCTTATTCGTAATGCTGCTATTCCCGACTTAGTGATAATATACTCTTGAACTTGTCAGATGAATTGGTACGATGATATGTAGATGTTTCCTCGTGGGGACACTTCCCTTATGATCCATGGATGTGCAACGGAGTAGAGCGCCAGTGTGAATAGCTTGTTAGTAGCTGCTTCTTGTTAATAGCTTACAATAATAACCTAGTGTGTGCTTGAACCTTCCATCCGTGACCCCAGCGACTTGTTCAAAACAAAAAGAAAGCCAAAATAGCTAATCAAGACCGAAACCCACGAAAAACCTGTAAAAACATTCCAAACTCCATCCATCTCAGACGTTGTGAGGACAAGAGGGGGGGGAAATAATGGAATAAGGACACTAGACCACCACATTGTATCCTGCGTCGATGAGATGATCAGCGGCGACACTCAAGCAATAGTCTCAATAGTCTCTATACCGCCCTGTTGCAGGGGCGTAACGGAAAAATTCGGAACTCTATGGTCCTCTCCCCAAATCGCAGAACCGCAAACCACATCAGCCAGATCAGAAGCAGTATCTTGGCCCATGTAGCCCTATTTGCGTCTTGAACCTTAGCTGATGGTGTTTCAGGGTCGTCCGACGGGACACGCATGAGATTCTCAGACATCCGCTGGCCTTCAGCAAGAGCGGAGATTGGACTGTCCTTTCTCGTCTCTCCAATCCGAACGAAATTTTGGAGTCGGAATGTACTAGATGGCGTCAGGGTATTCTCAATATGTTTTCTTGACCACGTACGAGCAAACGATCTTCGAAAGGTACCTAGGTAGATATCGAGGATGGGTGAGCGTCAGCAGGGGCTACACCCGTGGACGTCTTGATTATCCCACATCCCCCTTGGGTCAAATTAGATGACCTCATGGTCACCATATAGCGGCGTTGATATTTTCTATGCCCTTTAAAGAAAACGACCAAAGAAGGCACCAAAAAGACACTAAAAAGGACACTGAAGAAGACACTGAAAAGACGCGACAACTATAGGAGTGTGGTTATACCCTTTAAATACCTAGGTAGGAATGACGGAACTATTCCGACTATATAAATCTCTATATTCTCAGTAAAATCTTTTACTATATCCCCGAGGTTTGTATCGACTAGAAAGATGTCAAAGTGGCTATCTGTTAACTAAGAGCATGATCCGTGAAGAGCTAGGATATATACCAACATAGGTCAACGGGGTTTGCTTTGTATATATACACATCTAGGTATATGTAGGTATAGGTACATTGCTTTCAATCCAAACCCTACATACCAGGCATCGAGAGCCCTAGTTCTCCCATCAGATATTACGCTTATTCTAAACATATGCTAGTGTGACTCTTAAAATGTCACGTCCAAATTGAATTCCGCTGCACCCTACATGGTAGAAACAACTTCCTTCCTTTCCTTTCCTTTCCTTTCCTTCCCTTCCATCTCCCACTTCCATCCTCCACCTCCATCATCCACAATATGGCAGCTCAACTTACTACACACGAGGTAGTTCTCATCTCGCCAAAGTCGAGCCTAACAGATTCCTCGGCTTTCAAAGGAGAGAGAACCCCCATAATCCATCCTTTCCAAGAACCTTGTGTTGTTCTCGCTCCGAGTTTCTCAATTACAGCCCATATTTGCTCCACCTGGGTTTCTTTCCCGAGTCATCAGTAAGTGATACCGACACTCTCAATTTACCAAGAGAATTGAAAGCTAATTCTAGATTTGGAACCTCCTCCTTCATTTCCTCCAGCGATCACTCCCTAGCGCCGTCCTTCACCACACGGACATCCCAAGCCTGACTTACCTTTCTCTCGTCACGTCATTTTTCCCTTTCGACCTTCGCAAATCTCCGCGAAAGTTCTCTTTCGATGGAAACGCTTACCACCCTAATACCGGTGGTTGATGATTGGCAAATTTATTATGGAACTCACCCATACAGACGTTGCGTTGGGGTTGAGCTGCAACAAGAGAAGAATTTGTCAGTGAACCAATTGAGAATACCCTGACGCCACCGAGCACATTCAAACTCCAAGAGTTTTTTTTTCCCGTTCGGATTGGACAGGCGAAAGAGCGTGGTCTGATTTTCTTTGACAGTCCATTCTCCGGTCTTGCCGAAGGCCAGCGGATGTCTTAGAATCTCATGCGTGTCCCATCCGACGACCCTCAAACACCATCAGCTAAGGGCTCAAGATCCTACTGCTGATCTTGCTGATGGTGTTTGCGGATCTGCAATCTGGAAAGAGGACCACAGAGTCCTCAGGTTCTTCCGCTACGCTCCTGCCACTAGTCGCTACAGCGACTATTGCTTGAGTGTCGCTGTTTCTCCCATCTATGTCAGCAAGCCTCACACGGGAAGTGTCACTATAGGGAACCAGGACCGTCATTCCGGGCGTCCGACACAGGCTGCCGCAAGGCACCATATAAGGGTCCTATTCGGTGTTAACATTGACGACATTAATGACCCGCGCGCCGTTGATGATATTATCGACGCAGGATACAGTGTCGTAGTTTAGTGTCCTTCTTCCTTTTTCCCCCTTCTTGTCCTCAGAACGTCTGAGATGGATAGAGTCTGGAATGTTTTTACTGGGTTTTCGTGGGTTTCGGTTTGTGTTAGCTACAGTCTTTGCTCTTTCTGCTACAGTGGGGCTTGCTTTTTCCACATATGCTTCTGCCGAGCTACCTCGTATTCTACATGGATATCAAGTCTTTATCTTTGAGAACCATAAAGCTGAATGAAGTAGGATAAAATATAATAAAATGTTATGTGGATCGTAGCCCCGCGTCATAAGGGGCATCTTCACATTGAGCCGAGGCACAAGACCGCCAAGGTACAAAGTACACATCTCGAATTGAAGAACCCTTTCAAAGTTCTATTCTTCAACACGTTACGGAGTACGTTTTGAAAATGTCTCCCACACTTCTGCAGGCGTCGGCTGCATCCTTTGTGTTGCTTTCCGTTGGACACACGGTATTATTCTGAACTTAGAACCCCCCTTAAACCTCCCATATTGATTGTTGTGTAGATCAAGGGCAGAGAATGGACAGCCGACCCTAGATTCAAAACCATCAAAGGCACGAATCCATGGACTTGCGGGACTCTAGGGTGGTACCAGGTACGTTCAACTTTGGCCTTGGTGTCTTGTCTCGATATCCATCACGCCTGTTTTGCAGTATACTGACTGTCCAATTTCTTTCTAATATTGACAGGGGAGTGGTTTCCTTCTACTGACTGGTAGGTTTATAGTGTCATTTTCCTAGTCAATTCCTAACCGTAATCATCAACAGGTCTTCTTCACTGGCAATGGTCGCGAGATCCTACTCTCCTCCAGGACCCAGTGAACAAAGCCATGGCCGGAATCGTGAATTTGTTGCTCTGGGCTAGCTCTGTCTGGTATGCTAAGTATGGTATCAAGGATACTTCCATTGTCCTTGGTATATCTGCTGCGTTGCAGGCTTTCGGTGTTGGCAAGGCTTGCTTGTGAAATCATCACTGAGAGTAAATGCTACGGTGCTATTTAATGAGCTCGGGTGTTTTACAAAGAAACATATCCTGATTTTGTATTTGTCTGCTTTTGATTTTTGAGGTTTTTGTGTGTTGATCATAATCCACAGCCATTTGAAATTATCCCAGATGACACAGTAGACTAATGTCGAGAAACACAATGGACAAACAACAAGCTAACCCTCACCCATTTGAGAATCCTGCTCCAATCTTCTCTCTTCCCTCCGCTTGATAGTCCACCGAATAAACAATCCCACATCAGAAACAACAGCCCGCGGCACTCCACCTAGCGTCCAGCTCCGCTGAACCCACTTAGGAATCCTTCCACCAGCCTCAGACGTCGTCAGCATAGTCCAGCGAAGGTAACGGTCAGGAGGGATGCTCAAATCCGCCGCAGACGACTGACTCGAGTCTGGGGGGCTAGGAGGCGGCACGCACTGAACCCGCTCAATACTGGCATAGTAAGCGAAGACCGCCCGCTTCGGGACGACATCCATGATCTGTGCGTAGAGTCCGGCGTACGGGGAGCCCGGGATCATTGGCTTAGTCAAATAGAAAGGAATTTGCACGGTGATAAAGCCATGGCCTGGATTGGATTGGCTTGCTGGGGAGGCGGTGGCGAAGGTCGCCGACATAGTCCAGGATATGAAGGCCCGAGGCCGGATTAGTGCGCTTGGATGGAAGGTGTGGACAATGAGATTGACTGGCCTTGGGATTCAGTGCGCTGTCCTTGTGTGTGTGAGCTGTGTTCGGGGATTTCTATACATACGTTCGACCTCGAAATGCTTGTAGTTCATATTTCCAACAGTAATTGGTTGGTTGAGATCCCATTGTCTCGGCTCGTTCCACTTCAGCAGTTGATTTACGCACGTCACACTGGGTGTGTACTCCTTCTCGTGCTCGGCATGGTTGTATCGCAATCCGTCGTGGAATTCCCATAGGGAAACTGTCCCAGGCAGACGATCAGAGTCTTGGTGGTCGCTTTGGCGACATACCCAGAATTCGCTTTTGGGGTTTGAGCCCTCCTGAGGGGATTGCAGTGTTCGCCATCCCCGTGAAAGTGTCACCTTTGCCTTTGAAGGCGGAGAAGAGTGTAGCCTGCAGTCTGGTTTCAATGTCGACGGGAACTGGTTTAGAAGAGGTTGAGCTTCCACAAGGGTGTCACGGATGAACTCCCGTAGATATGGAGTATTGGCATCCCCTTGAATATCTGGGTGACGAGGGAGGCTGGTGAACAGATGTGGCTCTAATTGGATCAGCGGCATTATGGATGGAGGGAGGAAAGAAGGCTTGGCGATGAAGAAAGCAGATGTCTAGATGGAGAGAGGCGGAGGGTAAAGAAAATAAAAGGAATCAGGAAGCAAAATAAATCTTGACGGTATTATGACTTTCTTATTTGTTTGCACAGGGTTAGATTATGTGAGAAATTGAAGGTTGCTTCTTTAGACGGCTTCATGAACACAACTATCTTCTCGACCTTGGTCAATTTATCTGTCAAATAGGTCTATAATATCATTGATAAATTTATACCGACGCAACAATTTAGGCAAAGGATATAGAGACTATAGACAGCGGATCCCAGGTCCAACGCTGCCAGTCTCAAACATCTCCACCAGTCCCGCGCCTAGTGCTTCTTCTAGCACCCATCGAAAGCGCATCCCACATAGCTCTTTCCATTTCTTAGTCTTACCCGGTAGAACCCCTGCAAACTCGCCACGGACTCGCTTGGCTACATGGAAACTCTTGTCAGTCTCAACAGCACCATCCCAGCGATCTTTCATTAGACCCAGAGGGGCTTCACCAGAGGCGGATCGACGGAGAAGAGCGAGCAGATGCGCGCGACCTGAACCTAACAAGCGGAGATATGTTCCCGTGTTAGGAAGAGACAAGAACAGAGTTGCCGCACGAGCCTGGGCAGCTGACTGTATGGGGCGCTCAGAATGCGAGATAGACTCGCTTCGACTTGCGGATGAAGTCGCCATTGGAGGTAGATTAGGAAGTGATGCAATACTTAGTGTGCCCTGTGTGTAAGATGACGACGAGACAATAAAGCCAGCACGGAGCAAGGCCCTATACTCGTCCGTCGTGAAGACCCCCTGCGAGATCGCCGAGGAGGTCCCAACACGTTTCAGGATATCAAGGAATTTCTCTACAATCCCGTCAGTCCATGACTCTTCCCCCAAAAAAAAAAAAAAATTCTGGGTTCGGAAAACTCACCCTTGACTGGTGGTTCCAATGCAGAGCTTTCCTGCACCAGCTTATCCCAATCCTCTGCTAGTACCAAACAGTCGCCTAGCCCTGCCGCATCATTGCCTCGACCCGGTATAATTAGTCGCCGAACCCGACCCGTCTGAATCTGTTCAACGATTTCCCTTTCCACCTGTGTCGGTGCCTCTAAAAGGGTATGGACATGGGCCACAGAGGCGAGTGGAGGCAAAGATCGGCGTAGATTGAGGACTTCTGCGATGCGTGTGCTGTTCATCCCTGCCCGTGTCGGAAGTTCTTCAAACATGCCATCGCGAATATATTGAATGGCTTGCAGCACATTCTGAACCGGTGCGGTCTCCGATATGAACTGAGACCCGCCTACATCTGGAAGCGGGTCATCGAACCCTAGATCTGCAGTCGGTTTTGGGCCGCCAGATGTAGGTTTGCGGCGCGCATGGGCGGCAAAGGGTGAGGCACGGGGTTTGGGAGCAGAAGCTTTGCGTTTTTTGACACCAGATACCGGAGCGGAAGTGAGACGCAAGGTCATGGCATGGGTGGATGAACTTCCGAATACTCTAGAAACGGAGAAGAAATATTACCTCATATCAGGTGACCAGATATTCCGCCAATCACAGTAGATCATTATAGTTCTGTAACTAAAATACCATATGGGAACATCCCGACCCTCAAAGTGGGGTAAAACCGGTACGAGGCCGTAAGCTCATGTCGATGGATAAGTGTCTTTCCTTGGTTCCGTGATATCTCGTTGGTCTGCAAAGGATGTTCCAAGTTATATTCATGTCATCTATGAATGCATCTAGATTTGCCTGTTTTTTCTTATTTGTCCTGGCAATCCACGGCCAAACTTGCTTCTTCCCCCCACTTGGCACCTTCACATGACGTAGTCATGAGAAACACATCGTGTAACTAACATTTTTTTCCCCTTCAGCTTGCCTCCAGTTGTTAGGACTCCAGCTCACTTGATCTTCGCATATATCTACCTATTGCTATCGTCAGTGCCGCAAGGTCTCTCTCTCATTGTGCTTTAATATTCTTCTGCCTATCCGCTTAGGCCGGGCTCAGTCACCATGACTGTCTTCATAGCATCGCTGTACGTGGCGCTAACTGGACCTTGAAGTACATATGGCTTACTGATGAATTTCTTACGTAGATTCTTACCCTACACTGTCGATTTCCATATCAACAACTCGCGCGCGCGTTCTCCCTCTCCAACTCCTCCATCCGCGAACCCCACCATCAAGGGCATCACACCCATCCCCAATTCTGCGGCTAGCTTGTTTGAGAAAGGTGCACCAGGGAAAGCACCGAGTCTTACACCAGGGGCTACAACAGATCATGAGCGCATCTTTGCTGCCCAGATAGCAGAGCAAGAAAAAGATGGGTACCCGTTCCCTTTGGCCGCGGAGCAGGATAACCGGCTCCTCACGGAGAGTGAGGGTCATTCCCCGGTATGGGGTGCCACAACATCGCTCAATCAGCCAAAGCCATTGGCGGTCTTATCGCCATCCCCATCCATTCTCAAGCACCAGGATCTTCGCCCCGCCAAGGAACCTGTGCCTCACCGGCCTCCTGCAGTCGAGACCATTGCTTCCCATGCGCGACTAAGAAAGGCCAGCACAGCCAGCCGGAAACTTTCCTTTTCGAAAGCTGAATGGACCATCGAGACCGCAGAGCAGGGCAATGGTGGCCTGCGCAATGCAGTGCGATCCGCAAAAGACGCCGGGGGCTTGGATAGCATGATGTGGGTGGGCACCTTGGGTATGCCCACTGACGCCTTGGCCAAATACACCCGGCGAGACATCGCGGAGAAATTGGAAGATGAGTATGGGTCTTTGACGGTGTTCGTAAATGACGGCGACTTCGACGGGCACTACACACATTTCTGCAAGACCATTCTTTGGCCGGTGTTCCATTATCAAATTCCAGATAACCCGAAAAGCAAAGCTTACGAGGACCATTCCTGGATCTACTATGTCAAGGTCAATCAGGCTTTTGCAAACCGCATTGCTAAGAATTGGAAACGGGGTGATGCGATCTGGGTCCAAGATTATCATCTGTTACTGGTTCCAGCTATGCTTCGCAAATTGCTGCCAGATGCACAAATCGGGTTTTTCCTGCATATCGCTTTCCCCTCGTCGGAGGTCTTCAAATGCTTGGCGCAACGCAAGGAGCTCCTGCAGGGCATTCTTGGTGCCAACCTTATTGGTTTCCAGACGGATGAATACTGTCGGCACTTCTTACAGACATGTAGTCGGATTTTGTATGTGGAGGCAACGCCCGAAGGAATCCAGTTAGAAGACGGCTTTGTCAATGTCGGCACGTTCCCTATCGGCATTGACCCAACTTCTTGGGATAAGCGCCGCCAGGCAACGGACGTGGAGCGATGGGTCGGTACAATCTCGGAGCGCTATCAAGGAAAGCGCCTGATCGTCTCGCGCGACAAGATTGATTCCGTTCGGGGCATTCGCCAAAAACTACTTAGCTATGAGCTTTTCCTCAACACCTACCCAGAATGGGCCGATAAGGTCGTCCTGATCCAAGTCGCCACTAGCACCACGGAACAGCCAGAACTAGAAGCGACCATCTCCGATATTGCCATGCGGATCAACTCCACACACTCGACACTCGCTCATCAGCCTTTGGTATTCCTCAAACAAGACCTAGCCTTCCCGCAGTACCTTGCTCTTATCACTGTGGCAGATGCCCTAATGATCACCAGCCTACGCGAGGGAATGAATCTGACTAGCCATGAGTTTGTCTACTGCCAGGATGGTCGATGGGGCGACAAAGCCTACGGTTCATTAATTCTTAGCGAGTTCACTGGCAGCGCATCTGTCTTTGGAAACCATGCGCTTTTGGTCAACCCTTGGGATTACCGCCAGTGCTGCGAAGCAATTCACACAGCACTGACACGCGACGAAAAGGAACGCAAGGAGGTTTGGAAGGAACTACACCGTGCAGTCCTGAAGAACTCGACTGCCAACTGGGTGAAATCATTCAACGAAACCCTCACCCGTGTCTGGAACGAGCAATCTTCGCGAGAAATCATGGCAGTGCCCCGACTATCCGTATCCCGGCTCGCCGACCAGTATCGCCAGTCCAAGCAACGACTCATGATCATTGATTACGAAGACACGCTAGCCTCCTGGGGATCACCGCGCAGCATCATTCTGACCACGCCGCAGCGCGCAATCACAACTCTAAACGATTTGACCGAAGACCCCGCCAATGTTGTCTACGTAATGAGCGCTCGCATGCCGGAGGAAATGGAACGGCTGTTCCGACAAGTCAACAATCTAGGGCTGATTGCCGAGAACGGATCTTTCGTGCGCGAGCCGCACGCCGATTCCTGGACCCAACTTGCAGACAAAATGCATGTCAAGTCATGGAAGGCGTCTGTATCTAATATCCTAGAATACTTCCAGGCTCGTGTCGAGGGTATCTGGATCGAGGAGCGCCATTGCTCGCTCGTCTTCCATCACGGGTCTGCCGAAGACCGCCAGGCCGCCGCTCGATCTTCTGCTGAATGTGCAGGCAATATAAACGACGCATGTGCTAACCTCGATGTGCATGCGATCCCTGTTGAGGGTGCTTTGATTGTGGAGACCACTCATACTAACAAGGCATCTGCGGCTGAACTGGTTTGGAAATGGTTCA
This sequence comes from Penicillium sp. CF05, assembly GCA_002916455.1. Lineage (NCBI taxonomy): Eukaryota > Fungi > Ascomycota > Eurotiomycetes > Eurotiales > Aspergillaceae > Penicillium > Penicillium sp. CF05. The sequence continues at coordinate 18,963 of PKQL01000455.1, forward strand.
TGGCAAATGCGGATAACAACGAGGATGTCGTCAGACCCGATTTCTTGCTGGTTATTGGCGATAACCGTGACGACGAGCCGGTCTTCCGGTGGGCTAATAAGCTGCACAGCGCAAAGGCCGTCGACTACGCCATGACTGTCACATTGGGCTCGCGCAGCACGGAGGCTAAGGCTACCCTGACCCAGGGAGTTACTGGTAAGTTTGTGATGATATTCTATGTTATTTAAATGTTCAGTTGACTAATTTCTTACAGGTGTTCTTTCTTGTCTGCAACAATTGGCAGCGCAACAGAGCCAAACTAAATTGCCCTTGCGAGATTGATCTATTGAGCAATTTGATCTACTTCAAATTTCCATAACATGAACATGCGAAGACGAATACATGAAGATAGCAAAACGGACCGGAGTTTTCATTTTCTTTACCAACTATGATTTGGTGCTGACATACATCTACTGCGGCGCATTTTCGAGCAAGTTGAGAAGGTACATACATGGAGGCTCTACGCGAAGACATACTTGCATTACATCTAATAATTTCGGGTTAAGGTAGAAAATATGAAAAAAAAAAAAAAGTCTCGAACAACAGCGCGGTCTAGGTTTACTAGTGCTTCTTGGTGAATAACTATATCCCAAGTCACTTCATAGTCATACTAAAAAAGAGCCTATAGTGCTATAAGAGAATATATGGACAAACACTGAAAATTGTCGTTTTAGAAATTGGATATCAAGCATCCATGGAACTGCCGGCGTTCGCTCAAATATGCCCATGTGCGACTCGCTCAGAGACAAAAACATATTATATTTGCTCCAATCTCAAAAGCTATGGTTTATCATTAACTCGTACCGCTGCGCCTACGCAGCGGCCAGGATACCAAATGGCAAAGAGAAGAACCACTAGCGCAATAGGCGCAAATTCAAGGCACGCGAAATAGACCTCATTGGTCTGCAGCTCTCCCATGAGACCTTGGGCAGTTTCCGCAAGACGGAAGATAGTTCTCAAATATACCATGAGGGTTGAAATGGAAAATGCAAAGCAGAAGAGCCCAAGCTCGTTTGCTCTGATAACATGTCGAGCTCGGAACTGGAAACTCGCCGCCAAGATGACGAAGATAGTCATGACAAAGACCTGGTATGCAAGGCCGCCCAGGAGGATGTTGTTCGCCGTTGTGGGATCTTGTCGGCGCGACTCTTTAACGCCAATGAGACACGCACCGGCAACTTGGACGATTGTTGAGATGACATCCGAAGTAATGAAGAAGGCCAGGATGACTTTCGGCGGTAAGAATGAATACCGGCTCCCTACTCGTGGGATCAGTGCTGATAGAATGGTGTAGATGCCAGCGACAAGCAACACAGGCGCCACAACGATGAAAAAGTAGTTGAGGATGAAGTAGATGAGGTGATAAGGATTCTTTTTAGCCGAGAGGGATCGTGCAATGTACCCTATCACCTCGAAAATCAGACCAGCGGAAAAGGTCATCCACCACCAGCTGCGGTTCTTGATGGTTTGTGCCGTGTGGTAGACGAAGTGAAGAAAAAACCATGCGGCTGCGAAGGCAGCTAGGGCGATGGAAGGTGTGTAGCCATAAATGATCACAGGGGTGTCCTTTTCGCCGCCGGGGTTTGGAAAGTTGGGATCAATATAGCCATATGACCGTGCTATTTTTTCCATTAGTGATTTAGCCATATAAAAAGTGATAGCCTAGGAGCTGCATTGTAGTATAGTACCTATGATATGATGATCCATGTTAGATTTACCCTCGGATTCATTGCAGAGGGTCAGGTGTTTTATATGTAGGTCGTAGCGAACAAGCTAATAATGAAACTTGTCCCGTTTTCGTATCCTGCATATTAAATGGAAATTTAATTAGCCCAGGCCCCTCTACGCGAGCTCGCGTAGCGGAATCCATGAACATCTCGATTGTTTCCCGATCGGACCTATGGCAGGGTCTCATCGATATCATAGGAACCTGCCAACTTCAATCTCCTTTTTCTTTTCCCACAGCCCTCTTACGTCACAAATCTGGATGTATTTCCAACCTTGGAATATAAGGAGGATAATTTCTGGGCTTCAAACTGTCCTTGGAACCTTGGAAAAAAACCACGTGCCCAGGCTAATAAGCAGCTGACTCAGCTTCTCGGCTGTCCACGGTCTGGGGAAAATGCCGAGGTTCACCAAGTAAACTTGGTATGTGGGGAAGGGTTCTATAAAACCAGATGAATGATCTTTTGTAGACCTTTTGTCCCTGTACATATCAAACACCACCGCACCATGTCCACTATCAACCCATCCTTCCAGGAGGCCATCAAGGTCACTCCGGAAGGCCCCAACAAATACAGCGCCTTCCTCCGCCCCGAATGGTGCATTGGAACCGGTATAGCAAAACCCCATGTAAAACCAATCTCCCATTGACCATAAGCTAACATCCCATTAGTCCCGCACGGCGGCTACACAACAGCCGTAATCTACCAACTAACCCTAACACACTTCGCGCACGCCCACCCAAAGCAATACAAGAGCGCTGCGTCCCCGATCTCCATGCAACTTTCCTTCCTCCGACGCACAGCGTCAGGCCCGGTAACTTTCGAAGTCGAAGATGTCAAGATCGGCGCTCGCACAAGCACAATCCACATCAAGCTGCTTCAGCCCTCTGAAAAGAAACCCGGCCAGCTGGACATCATGGTCGCCGGCTATGTCACCGTCAGCCCGCCGGACGCCGAGGTCGGCATTAGCGCGAGCACAGGGTGGAAGCCATACCCAGCCCCTGTGCCGGGTTCACGCGCAGACGGGTCCATTAATCTGGAAGCGCTGGGTCGGACAGGCAGTGACGGCGCTTGGACGAAGCTCGAGGCGCCTTTCGGAGAGTTCCGTAAGGCTGCGGCGCAGATCGAGCTGTTCGGTCCTGGTGCGGGCGATGCGCAGCAGAAGCGCTCTGGGAATATGGGGATCGATCAGTGGGCTAGGTTCCGGCCCGGAGGTGATGTGAATGGTCGCTGGACGGACGCTGCGGTGGCGTATCTTATTGATATGTTTCCCATGGCGTTGGATGGGTTTGACACTATGTCTGCCACTGCTGCGGCGAAGGAGAGTGGGACTTCGCTTGCGGAAGAGAAGGCGAAGTTTTGGTATCCCACTGTTACACTCAATGTGGATATGAAGAAGCACCTTCCTGCTGAGGGGGTGGAGTGGCTTTATAGTCGGGTTGTTACCAAGGTTGTTAGGGATGGGCGGACAGATTTGGAGGTTACCGTGCTTGATGAGGCTGGAGAGGTTATTGCGTTGAGTACACAGGTTGGGTTGGTCGTGAGTGCTAGTCGAAATATTGGAACCAGGAAGATGGAGAAGTTGTAGATAATCGTTTCATAGATGTATATACATTTAAAGAATAGATCCTGTATATTCAATCCAGGCTTAGCTATATGCTCTGTATATGTATGACTTTGCTGGATACATCTGTATGTGCAAAATCGGGTTTCGTATGTACAGGATCAAAATCCCTATATATACACCGGGGAAATTGATGTCCTAGTCTATGCTCCAAAATTTGAGCCTGAAAAGAAGGATGCTCACAACTTCGAGTCAGACGTCACAATCCAAAATGCCATAGCATCAGCCTTGACAACCTTCCTCTTAGCCCACTCCAAATGTCCCCCAGCACCCTCCTCATCCTCCTGCAACGCCTGCGCCCGCACCCAAAATTTCTTCCCGACCCTCCCAACAACTCGCGCCTTGATAACTAGCAAAGCAGGCGTAGCCACCCGCTTCTTATACCTGACATCCAGTTGTGCGGTAAAGACCTTCCCACGCGGGTTATCCTCAGCCGTGCTGAGCGCAACGGGCCCATTGGTATGCGCCGCGACAGCGAGGGACATGGCCTCGTCAATCAACGTCGCGACAATGCCGCCGTGCACGGTGAACGGGTGGCCGGACAGACCAGGGCTACTCAGATCGAAGATCATAATGATATCCGCAGGATTCAGGCCCGGGGTGGGCTTTACAGCAGATGCGGCATCTTGTTTTGTTGCGGGGAGCCAGGTGGGGGCTTCTGCAGGTGCGGGTGTGAGGTTGCACCGTTGCAGGGTTAGGCAGTGAGGGATTGTGGTGGGGGTGTTGAGGGTTTGTGCGAAGTAGCCATCTTCGCCAGTTGTGGGCTTTAAGCGCCGTGAGTCGGTTTGAATTGGTGTATAGTCGACTGAGGAGATGAGGTTATTTGCCCATGAGTTGTTGCGAAGGTGCGCGATAGCGGGAGCCGGGTCAGCC
>PKQL01000456.1:0-23221 GCA_002916455.1 Penicillium sp. CF05
GTGTTCTGTGATTCCTGTACATCGGCTTGCTTTGCTTGGTCGCATCTGCGTCTGATTGGTCAAATACACGTACTTATTTAATCGTTCTCATACTGGATATGCAACATGTTTAAAACCTTTACTGGCCTATGACTTCGTTTATGCAGCTAAGTACAAGCAAGCACCGCATGGAGCGAACCTGTCTGACGTGGCATTGGCGTGCGCCAGTGGTTGCCTAARTCTGGCAAGCAGCCAAGTCTGTCGATTAGGCTCGTTGGGAGATAATGGATAGTAGGCTACSACACTGAGTCGCATTCCCAAAGCGAGRTATATTAGCAAAATACGTYTAGAGATATATGATGTTACACTGCATGGATACCAGAATGCTTTGTCTTCAACCTAGCCATGTTCCCCTTGCTTCGGTTGGGCTGCGCTGCAGCTTATTGTCTCCCAACGCACAAGTGATTTTGAGTTGTTAACAAACCGTCAATACTCTCTCTACGCTCATACTASACGACAAGCGGATTTTCCTAGGCATAGAAACTGTGACAATGGTGGTTGAACCTTCTACCTTAGACCTCGCGTTTAATCATATCGCCTTCCCGCCAAACCTTCCGGGTGAGGGCGACGGTAGCGAAACCGAMAATGTTMATAATTACTTTGTGRCTCTGATGCTACATGCAGTGGYTAAAATCAGCGAAGGCGTTGGTGAAGATTCTTCCTCTGTCTGGCTTACTGTGGAGAACATTTTGAAAACRTGCTTGTTGGTCAAYCAGGGCGGTTTTGTCAACAAGAAGTTGTTACTGGGCGTTATAGAGGGACTAAAKCCTGGTGATGCCAGCATGGTCTTTGTGGGCCAGCAGAACGCATGTCTACTCATACGGAAGCCAATGTGAGCCCCCGCAATCTTGGTTACCATACATCACTGTACGCACTTGACGATGGAATAATTGACTGCCTTTCTTTTTCTCCCCAGGGACGAGCAAGGTGCAGCCGTGTTTGAGGCATTTGAGACGTCTCCGGCAGCAGGTCCAACCCTTGCGACTAAGGGTGCCCTCCAATGGGATTTCCCAGGCATGGCAGTGACTTTTCCAGCAACCGAATTTAGGTCACTGACCTTCCAAGACAGCCTGACGTCGTTTTTGGAACAGGCGAGTCTTGAACCGATAGATGAGTTTGCGGCCAAAACCCGCAAGGCGGGAGTTGAACTGGCCGAAGCTCGGGACACCGCGGACCCGGCCATGATTACACGGTTTCTGATGACATTACTGGAAGCGAAAGGTGCCAGAATAAACGTACCCGTTTTGAGAAAGCGTGTGAGGGACGATGTACCCTGGGATAATGCGGAGGTGCCTTGGCGGCGAAGCCCATTCTGGCTTGCCCTCCGCGTATGTGTTCAAAGGTTCATGTCCTTACGACTTGGTGCGCAGCATGGTCGTCTCCTTTACAAATCCCTCATGTGCACTCTCATGGCACAACTCTTAGTGGATTGCCTCGGAATTTTGAGCCCGGAGAGATGTAGCCTCTTGAAAACGAAGCTTTGTCGCCGCCTTGCAAAACTAGAGGCTGAGAAGCAACGCTGTTCCACAACAGTTTGCATCACGCTTTCAAGATCAGTAACGGTGGTCGAGGAACGCTGCCGCGAATTGATATTACGTGCTGACAGTTCGTTTGAGGCCAAGTGGCACGCATTCAAGATAGAAACCCAACGGAAGATACCGCACCTACCTTTGACTGCGCAGGAGGAGGACCTACAGTTTAGCTTGCCTAACAGTGCCTCATATCTCCAACAAATTCTGAGCCACTGTCCTCTTCAAGTTAACCACGACCTCGATCCAAAATTCCGTTGCCCAGAACGTGGAGAAACTGCAACGGAGACATATGAGGCCATGGTAGCTCGGTATTCGTCGCTCACGGAAACCGAATCAACGATATTGTCCGAAGCACGCGAGATATCAGCAAACAACGAACATTCTGAAGTTAGTTGTGTCAGCTTAGCAAGTCAAATTGACGACTATCTGAACACTGCTGGAAACTGCTATCGCTCTGATCCGGAGCAGATGAGCGTGTTTATACTGACCGTATTCCAATTGTGGATGCGAATGGACCTTTGTGCAAACATAGCGTACCCATTCTTGAGGGACTTTCACCCCTTGTTTGAGCCGGAGCTATTTGATGTCTTGCTCCTTTCACATCTGAAGCATTTGGAATGTCTGCAGACACTTCAAACGTACCTTCACGGTCGCTGTGCACGGGCCCAAGAGGGGAACATGACCATTTTTGCTGATCCCGCCCCTGGTTGCTTTGCGGACCGATACTTTGAAGTTAGTGGAGCGGATGGCATGCAAGCCTTGCAAAGAAGGATTGAGGATGACTCTATAATCGCTCGCAATGCGAAAAGAGAGGAATTAGAAAGGGTTAACGCAAAGTATGAGACTCTCACCAAGCAAATAGCGGAAACTCCCTGTACTGAGCGATTGCATCCAGATGGGACACATGATATTAGGGGCTGCAAGCACTGTTATCTTGTCCGGTGTCGCTACCGCCTTAAGATTCATGTCCACGAGGATTTTCTTCCTGCTGACAATATGATCCCCCAGAAACGGGCTGTCGTCTTTGAGTTGATTGCACCGCAAGAGTTCGCTTCCTACCGCATTGCTACTTGGAAATTGGTCATTGCACTTGCACAGGTGAATCCTTCCTTTGCAACTGCGCCCCAGATATTGTTGGCCGACTACGTGCAGCTCCAGCCTTATAACCAGCGCAAAAATTTCGCATCGCTCACTCTCGCGTCGCATACTAAGTCTTTTGTTGGGACACACTACAAATCGCGGAGACTACCAGTAAAACCGCAAAAAATCCTTCTACCTTCTGCGTTAAAGTTCTCATACTATGACTCCAAATGTGGAATCTGGCTCAAGGAGCTCCCACGGCATCTGAGCTTTGCCCATCACTTCGCCATTCATCTTCATCCCTCACATCCATTTTCAGGCCTGTACGCATCCTCGGGATTTGCTGCTGATGGGTTCGGCCCATCATCGTACGAAGCAATAGCTAGCACTTCCCAATGTCCCTCCGGCATCAGCACCCAGGAATTCGTTGCACATCAAAGCCTTATGGGAGGGCCACAGCGGCGGTGGCTTTCAATTTTGACTGAGCTTGGCTCCTCGAACTTGAATTTTAGTCTCCGGGATACAACGGTTCTCTTTCGGCGTCTCGCACTCCAAGTCGGACCACGCTCCGATGACGATGTTCTGCGAGCGGTACATACAGTTTTCCGAGACCCGCAGTTCTGCTTTAGATTGATTGAACAGGTCGAATACCATGTTCGGACCATTGCACCAAACTGGCGTGAAAACAGCTACATGGAGACACTTGTTATTCTCGCAACCCGCCTGTGCGCACTTTCTTGCCCAGAAGCAACCGCACAAGCCCGTGCGCTCCTGCTGCAAATTCGGAATGTGGCTCTCACCTGGGTAAGGCTCCTGCAAAAAGAAATGCGAGAAGCTAGTGAAGCCGACGTTGCAAATCAAGCAGCCCGGTACTGCTTCCTGTCTGCCCTGTTCTGTCGCCAAACGTTTTCACCTGAGGCATGTAGTCTCAAGACACTGAATGCCGAAAACTTCCAAGGCTTTGTCGAGGCCACGCTCGCGATGCAAGAAGCGTTGGTGGTCGACATGAGCAAATTTACGGATGAGACGCGCAATTTGCTAGTTCGTGATATCAAAATGATTGCTTCACTCCGCTCTGAGCTTCGAGAGCTAGCAATCAAGTATGGCAGCCACGTTGGACTTGCGATTAGTGCTACTTGGCCCGCAGGATGTGGTGGACGGACATATATGAATTGGAAATTCCTACCAGCACCGCACTCCTGGTGGTTACATGCCACCGTTCCAGAAACAGAGCAGACCCGTTCCCAGGAAGTGCGTTACCACCTGCTTCAGGGCCATCTTCTTGTTAACGGGCAGGCTGTTGGTAAGCTCCCGGCTGACATTCGGGATTCCGAACTACTCAACGAGCTCTTTGGTAACCAAAGACTGGTAGCCTTCCCCTCCGGTTTGCCCGGGATGACATATATGCTTGCAAATGAGAAGGAGGGGCACCATGTGCACCTCGGGTATCGACAGCACAAGCTGGTGGTCCGGGCATTGAAGCTGGGCCGGATGCTAGAACTGGTCCCTCGTCAGATATTTGGCAGCGGTCGTCAAATGGATCTGCCCAGTTCTTGGACCGAGCGGTGCGTTCACTGGATTGATATTGAATCCAAAATCTTGGAGGTTCGCCGCCATCCACGGATCTGGAAAAAGAGCAGTTCGACCTTGGACTTCACCAGTCGTAGAGCGCAACACCGACAAGCATTCCTGGTTGACCCACACAGCCGGCTGTTTCGCACAGTGGCACAAATCTTCCACCACTTTGAGGAACCTCATATGTTGACTGTCATGCAACCATTCCGTGGAAATTTGTGCGTGGAGTTAAAGCGCATGGATCTCACGTTCCATGTCAACCGGAAACGGCTCTTGCAGTGTCAACAATTGTTTGCAGAGGTAGATCCGGACCAGGACCCAGGTACTGTTTACGGGCTGCAGAGCATGCTTGTGCTTCGAAACGTATTCAACCGGTTGCAAAGGAGCATAATCACCACCATGGGCAACATACGGTATCAACGCCATGGGATGCACGTGCTCGTCTTCATTGAAAATACCGGTTCCTATGCGAGGTATTCCATCGATGACGTGCTTCGCCGGCTGATTAGCCCATCTGAGCCTCGTCTTCTCTATCACAAAGCGCAAATACATGCCTTCACTTCTTGCTTCATTCAGGACCCCCTTACAGGTTGTACAGGAACCGAGGAGGCTCTGAGTTGTCTACAATCAGGGATCTGTAAGCCTTGGGCTCCTTTGAGCACCGGAACTGTGGACATACTTCTGCGGATCTCAAGATTGACCCCTCATAGAGAGTACTACCCAAAGGCACAAAAGCTTCAGCAATCTGCACACTGGGATCCCGAACTAACCATATCCATTCAACATGATGCTTACCAGCCGGTGGTGAGTAGCCTCATCTCCAAGTCCGAACGCCTGGCGCTATTTCATCTCGATGTTGCCAAGCCGAGTGTGGCCACTGTATCTGCAGAGACCCATCTTCAGGAACGGTCCCGGTGGCGCCGATCCCTTTTTGAACGAACTGGCATCTTCAAAACATCTCTCGACCCGGCACAGGACATTCCGTACATCGCTAGAGATCGCTGGTGCATTTCTAAGCGTACCTCGAACGTGCGAGAGATTGGGACCTTGCTGCACCAACGACCGTTGAAGCTCAGGACAGCAAAAAATCTCATCCAAACATTACAAAAATCGCTTCTCATCGGCGGATACACAGCCCCTCTGTTGGGCTCGCTAGAGGAATGTCTGAGCATTGATTCGGTCCATGAATGGGGCAGCTTGGTCCAGCTGTGCCGGGATTGCCGAACGGACAACACTGCAAAGATTTTGTTCCAGCTAGGTCTAAGGGCATTTGGAAAAGGAGCGAATATGACGGTGCTAAGAGCGGTCGTGTCGTTCGCTCTCTTAGACGATCTCCAACATCTAGTCTATCCTCTATACCCTTCCTTTACCGACATTCAAGCGGGCGAAAAGCCATCAGCGGACACTATCTTGACGCATATTATACCATTCTGCAGGCCTTATCCAGCCCTGCGAGGGAGGAAATCCAAGAGCGTCTCCGAGCAAGCCCAAAAAAAGGCAAAAGAACAGTACGAACGTGCGTGTACTGACGAATGTCAGGCATTTGCTGATCACCTTGTAAATCAATGGCCGAGCTTTACACCCTCTGTTGATGGCTTCCATTTGACCTACCTGGAGGTTGGCAAGGCGATAGAGGCAATTTCACCTGAATGGCTTCGGATGTACAAAAATTTACAGTTCTGGGATCACATAAACGAAGTTCAGGCAGTGCTCAACGATAATTGGGCACACAAAAATGAGGTGGCACCGGAACACGTCCTGCCGGTCTATCTAGAACAGGCCAATGAGCCGATGCATGACTATTCTGCACCTTATGTGGGTCAGCTATTGCGGAAGCCCTGTTCTAGACTTCTTGAGTGTTATGATCCCACCCCTCTCAAACGGTGGATGGATGGCAAGATGACCGCCCCGGTGAAGATTCCACGGGAGAAGGAGTCTTCCACAACGCCCGAGGTTGCAGAGTTGGAGCATATAATATCGAGTTTTGTTTCTTCAGATTGCTCAGTCAGATCTAAGTACGGCCGAGATCTAGCAGAAAGCATCCGTGCTCTGAAGAGAGTGCAATCAGAGATGATCGGTACTGTGAAGATGCTTGAATTTGATTTCGTGGAAGCAGTTAAGTGGTATAATCACGAAATCAAGAGCGCTCGTGCAATTGTCGACCGCCATTTCCGTCAAATTACTGAAACTCTGGCGCGCGGTGAAGTGAGTTATTCTTGGTTGGAGGCCGGCAGCCTTTGGCCTGTGCTGACGCCAACGTCCATTTTGGAGCAACTTCGGTCAACATCTCCGAGTGTCTTTGGCCCAGGGATGAAACGCGCGCTATTGGACTATGGGATGGAAGTAGTGAAGCTGCAGCAATTGATTCGAATGAAGGAATGCTTAGGGAAACAGGACAGTGGAAAGCTCTGCCAAGAGTACACCAACTGGGGCGATAGAAATTGGAGCCCTTCCTCATATCCAGATTGGCTTCTATTAGAAATTGATTCTAACATGAAAATCCGTCCAGAACAAGTCATGGTGGCCCAAGAGATGATTGCGCCCCGGTCCAGCTCCAACTCTGTCCTTCAGATGAATATGGGCCAAGGGAAAACTTCAATGATTATACCGATGATAGCCTGCTTGTTAGCAGATACTAAAATGCTGACCAGAGTCATTGTGCCAAGCGCCCTGTTATCACAAACAGCACAGATTCTCCAGGCCCGGCTAGGAGGTATGCTGGGCAAAGAGATCACGCACGTTCCGTTTTCCCGGATGACCCCAACTTCACCAGTCCACGTCGAGGCATGTCGCAATCTGCATGAAGATATACTTCAAGGAGCGGGTATCATTTTGGAACTTCCGGAAAATCTGCTGTCCTTCCGCCTAAGTGGGCTCCAGCGACTTTCCGACTCCAAGATATCTGAGGCTGCTGATATGATTGAAGTTCAGCGCTGGAAGGATCAAACTTGCCGTGATATTCTTGATGAATGCGACGTGACGTTAGCGGTCAAAACCCAGTTGGTTTACCCCGGGGGCTCTCAACTCTCCTTAGATGGACATCCAGATCGGTGGGAAGTGATAATGACAGTCTTGGGTCTAGTGGCGCGGGAACTCCCCGGTTTGGCTCGGGAGTTTCCTGGAAGCGTTGATATCGTGGAGCGAAAGAATGCAGGATTCCCAGTTGCGTATTTCCTCAAAAGTGATGTCGAACATGAGCTGGTTCGGAAGTTGGTCGAAATAATATGTGACGGCCGGACATGGATACTCCCGTCCCATGGCTGTCAACCCCGAACACGCGAGATCTTACGGTCTGTAATATCCTGCGAAAGTGTTGAATCATCGACCATCAAATCCTTCGCAGCTATTTTTCCAGACAAACCCAAGGTTCAAAAGAACGTGTATTTGCTACGGGGCCTATTTTCCCAAGGAATTCTTCTGCTCGCCCTGAAGAAAAGATGGAATGTTCAGTATGGACTTCATCCTAATCGCTACCCGATAGCGGTCCCATTTCATGCCAAAGGGGTCCCGTCGGACCAAGCTGAATGGGGTCACCCGGATGTTTCAATACTGTTAACTTGCCTCGGTTTCTACCACCAGGGTCTGAGCGAAGGTCAACTCCGACAGAGCCTGCAGGCTGTGTTGAGATCCGATGATCCTGCTATGGAGTATGATCGGTGGACGCAGACCTCGGCCACTCTACCTGATCGTCTACGCCATTGGAACCTCATCAATATGGACGATAAAGGGCAGATAATTGAAATCTGGCGCCATTTACGCTGGATTACAACAGTCATAAACCACTACCTCAGGCGTTTCGTTTTCCCGGCACATGCGCAGCAATTTCAGGTCAAGCTTCAAGCGTCCGGATGGGATGTCCCACTCTTCCTGAACTGCGCCAAGACGGAACCGGGAGAGTTCAAAGGTCCAGGGCTCACTACTGGGTTTAGCGGTACGAATGATAACCGCTGGCTACTTCCCCTCACAATGCAACAGCAAGATCTCCCTGCGCTATTGCATACCAATGCCGAGGTTCTGACTTATTTCTTGGATGCGAGAAACCGACAGTATATTCAAGCGATCGATCTGGACGGCAAGCGTATGTCGGAAGTGGGGCTTCTACGCTGTCTCAAAGACAACAAAATCTGCGTTCTTCTTGATGCCGGAGCTTTCATACTCGAGATGGACAATCAGACTCTAGTCCGGACGTGGCTGCAAGAGGACGACCAGGCACAGGCAGCGGTCTATTTCGGTACAGACAATAAGCCATGGGTACAATACCAGACGGGCAAGACTATTCCTCTTCTTGCGACCCCCTTCGTCGATAATATGAAGGGCTGTCTAGTGTATTTAGACGAGGTTCACACTCGGGGTACAGACCTCAAGTTGCCAAAAGACGCGAGGGGCGCCTTAACACTTGGTCTGAATCAGACGAAGGATCATACAGTCCAAGGTATCTTTCGAATCCAACGCTTCCCTGTCCAACGTATATGGCTGACCACATTGTATAGCTGCGATGAGATTGCGGCAATTGGGCACAACCCAGTCGGTCACATTTGTTGCTCCGTCAGAGGTTCACCAGAGTATTCAGGACATCTGCCACAAGACAGTAAGGGAAGACCTTGATTCTGCAGATGTTATAACTTGGCTCCTTGATCAGACTTGTGCCAGCAACAGACAGTTACACTCCCTGTACTTTTCGCAGGGTACTAATTTTTGTTACCGAATGCAGGCTGCTGCGACCTTTGACGACTTCCTCTCGAATGTCGATCACCGAGAACCATATCTGAAGTACTTGCAGCAGCCAGAGCAGCAAACCTTGGAACAACTGTATGGGCCCCATTTATTGAGAGATGACGTGATCTCGTCTCAATCGAAGACCAATCTTCCACTTGTTGGTAAATTGAGAGGGTTTATGGACACCCTTAGGAAAAAGTTTCATCCACGAACTTCAGACAAGGAGTCTGCGGTACTTTCTGCGCTGGAAGAAGTAGAGCAACAGCGCGAGGTTGCCAATGAGGTCGAGCAGGAACGGGAGCTACAGCGACCATGTTTCATTGATGCTCTAGAGTTTCCAGGATTGCATCAAGTGATTCGAGATTTCGTTGAAACGGGTTTTCTCAGAGGCGAGAACGTCTGTCCGCAGGCTTCCACTATCATAACATCAACTCGGCTCTGGAGGAAGCAAATGATGCAATCATTTTCAATGATACCCCACGTGTTTTTGTCGCCCGAGTTTTCTAGAACCGTCCGACTGGGTACGGAACATGATTCTGATAATTTTGGTGTAAGCTCTGAACCCACCCCGAGCAGTCGATTAGCGGCACAGGCCTCGCCCTCTCTTTTCTCATATTGACCTGTTTAGCGCCCTATCAACTGGGTTCTCTTGAGCATGCGTGCGGATGTCGCCCTGGTCATTATACCGGAGGAAGCAGAGTTGGTCATCCCCATACTACGCAAACACGCAGACCCGCCTACGCACTTGCTCCTCTATGCGGCGCCCTTCACGAAACGGATGCTCCACTTCAACCGCCTAGACTACTACTCACTTCCCCGTCTACCTACCGGATGGAACCCACCATCCTGGCTCCCATTCGAACTTGGGATTCTAGCTGGAAGGTTGTATTTCGCATTTGCGGAATGCCAATATTTGCGGCGTCGGATCCATGCTTGCTCTGGCCGTCCAAGTGAAGTTGAAAATCTCCCCACAAGCAATTCAGTCGACATGGAAATCACTTTAGCTTTCTTACAGGAGTGGCTGAGTCTACGTCGCCCGGGGCAAGATATCTCCCATACTCCCATGGGATACATTTGTCAGGGCCTCACTCTCCGGGCTGACCATCCATTCTTCTCCACATCAACAGGAGCTGAACTGGGTACTAATGTGGATAACGATGTATTTTATGCGTCTTGTCACACGCACAACAATGAAGAATCAGACAGTGCAAGCGATGGGGAAGTCATAATTGTGGACCAAATAGTGGAGGAAGAAAATGAATCTGGCGAGGACAATGAGTAGTCATGTTCTCTCAGCCATGGGGGAAATTGAATTGGAGACCGATGATGTATTTAAGCTTTTTGGGGCGGGCCCTATATATTTGCTTCAAGAATTCAAGAGTTCAGGTGGTGAATCAGGTGATAACCGGCTTTGCCAATTTAGGTCCGTCGTATCTGTTCGTGAGGATATGTTGATACATCGAAACGTACAAAACGCGAGGCAAGAGTACCGCATATGTTCGTTGTCCCCCAGAATTGAACAAGCGGCATATCAAAAGGCATGCAATGTACGTCTCCCGTGTGACTTTCTTCGGAGCTTCAGGAATTAGGAACCGTAGTCAGCTGCGCCTCAATTTTTTTCAACTGCTGCTTCGCTTGCAGAGAGATGTAAGTGATCTAGTTGGGAAGCTGATATGATCGATACGCAAACTGATCGTCCTGACTCAAGGGTACACTTTGTTGCTTATGAACTGGTAAGCTCCAGCAACTCGTCCAACTGGATCAATCCTTGCTGTCTATGATCTTACAACAGAACAACCTCATTTCTGTCACTCAAGTCGAACGCCACACGAACAAATAAATTGTCTGCTCGGGCCTGCCTATACCAATACTTTCGCATGCTGCATATCCTTTACATATGACTACTATCGACGATGAGTCAACAGAACGTTCGTATCGACTTCGGCCTCTTCATCCTTTCTCCCTATAGATTCTGTGTATCAGGTCATTGTTCAACTTGTTTACCTGATACAAGACCTAGACTCCGAATAAAGAGAAATACTATCCACGGCCGTACTAGGATAGGAGTGTCAAGTTCATGGAAACACCGTCGTTGAAGGAACGTTGATTGACAGGGAAAGCTTGCCAGATATATCGGGCCTCAGCAAGAAAGACTCAGTCAACAATAAAGCCTAGGGTTTCAAGTATTTCAATCCGGTTTTTACTGTCCACCGTTGACCCTCATTTTTTAAAAAAAATATAAAAATATATAAGAAATAGTGAGATTACCTGTAGTTAACGAAGGTGATCATCGAAGTGATTGGCATGCTCCGTTATGTAGCTGCCAGAGCCCTCATGTTTACTCCCCACTGACGGCGAGCCTGGAAGTCCAAGCACATCTCATAATTTTGAGTTGTGGGTCGAGAATCTGGATCAACGTGCCTCTGCTTGTGCGAGATGGACCCTCTCACCTCTGGCCGGCGACAAAAAACGTAAAGCCACTCGCTCTACGCTGAGTTGGCCAGAATAATTCCTGTAAATACATATGATGTTCTACTAGGCCGGCTACCTGTTTCGTACGCGTATAAAGGGATATGCTAAACTTCAAAAAGTAACTTTCTGCGTCGATCAGCTAGCACTACAGCTGCAAATCTATTTTTAAACCATTCCGAGACGCGCTTAGGCTTAGGCCACGAAAAAAAGGTCAAAGCTTGCCAAGTCCACACGCGCCTGTTCCTCCGTTGATCGAACGTAGGCGTGTATGAACACAGTAAAACAGCCCATGTTATGAGGCTATAGAAGATGAATGCTCTAGCATACAAAGTGGCATAATCGCGTCTTATTTGCAAATTCGATCGACGTGAAGCGTTCGATAGCTACCGTGACTATTAATAATCAAGAGACTCTTCAATTCAATATCAAACCAAATGATCCTGGTGATACATGATTTGACTGTCGAACATTTGCGTAATCCTTGGTTGTGATGAATTGCATCATGGAAGGTACATTGGGGCCAACGGAAGGACTGGCCACRTGGACGTTCATAGGGGAACTTGCCATATCTGGCAATTGAGGGGTATGCTCAGAGATTTTTCCGGGATCTTCTTCGCCAAGACTGTTCCCTGTTGGCTGCTGGACGCGTTCAGCTGACTTAGTCTGCTCGGTCRGAGACGGTTTGTTGTCTGATGGAAAACGGACTTTCAGCACCAGCGGATCGCGCTTGGCTGGCTGGGCTTGCTGGGCTGGTTTTTTTCTTGGCTTGCGTCCAACAGAGAGACCAAGGCAGCGAGCCTGACCAGAAATAGATGAAGGACTCCGTCCCCTGTGGAATATCTCCTCGTATTCCTGCGCTATCCGCGACCAACTCAAGTGCCCCCTGGTACTCAAGAAAGCGCGCAATTGTCTCTTTTCCAAAGGGCTCCACGCTGAAGTCATCTTTAAGGGCGGTATGTGACTCTCCTCTCCGGATGTGCTTAGCGCCACAAGAGTACTGCCCGTCTCCCCATCCCGACAATGGTCGGGGCTTGGTTCTGCATCAATTCTAGTTTCAGTATGAACTGCAGAATCTGTGTTTGCCTCCACATCACACATGTGGATTTCGACGGGGGACTCCGAAGATTCTGATCTGGTAAAATCTCTATCGGCGCTGTGGGTCTGTTCTTGCAAAGTTTGGAGGATTGTCTGTACCGTCTCATCAACTAGTAGACTTTAGCCTGTATACCCCTTTTTTTTTTTTTTTGGACAGGGGCTATCTATCACCCTCACTTTCTAAAATGTCCTCTCGCAGGCGAGTCAAATCTTTGATCAACTCAGTTCTGGCTTCTCGCTCTGCTTGCACATCTTCGGGTTCAGGAGGCATCAGGAGCAGCTTCTGAAGCACGTTGGATGAAAGTATATCACGATCGCTTTTGTTCATGTCTAATGAAAGGCCCCGAACGCAAAGTCGATACTGGTCCTCGTCACGTAGCTCAATTTGATTGTTTAAATTCGCTTCTTGGATGAGATTAACCCAGCTGGGATGACCTCCGAAAAGGCTGTCGTCACTAGCCAACTCCACGACCCTTGGGCGAGAGCTACTGAATAAACCGTTTATCCTGTCCTCTATTTTGTTACTAAATAGAGGCTTATGGAGCTGCTTGGCGACACTGCCGTTTCGATCAATGATTTCGATGTACAGTCTCATCAGCTTCAGAATTGGCTGTAAATCATGGCGCACCGTCTCAATCCGCGGCAGCGGACTAGATACCCGATGGCCGAAAAAGTCAATGGGCTCAGTGGGCATATTGCTCATGGGACTTGGGATTATACTGGCGTTTTTGATGGACCGGTTCTAACGAAGAGTAGGATAGCGACCGTTATTCAATTCATTGCCAGAGACCGGATCCCTACCGACACAAGAGTGGAGAGGACTAATTGAAAAGAATTACTCGAAACCCTCAGTGGTAACGGAAAAGGGGGAAGGGTTGCCGTCATACAGTCAAAACCGCTTAGTAAACCTGGGTACTTTGTTATTGATGCCCCGCTGGAGGAGCATGATTCGCTGAGGCTCTTGTTTAATAAGAGTGTGGCATCCGATTGGTTGTGCTAGCCAGCACGATGGATTAGATCGACCAGTGATAGAAGGGCTAGAAGCGCCGTTACGACACTAGGAGGGGGCGGCGGAAATATCGGGCAGAAAATTCTTTACAGGTAACCGAACACAGTCAAGAGATCTCGACGGATCCACACATTTGGTCCTTTTCCGCCTTACCTTTTCGTAAATGTCATATGGCTTAACCTACTATTTTCATGCAAAGCTTTAAGTGAAGGTTTACCAAAGGGATCTGGACGAGCAAAGAATGAAGATTATAGTAGGGTTTCTATGTATTCATATTGATCTGTGTTGTTTATGGCCCGGGACCGGGCACGGTCCGCGCGCGGTGGAACCCCCCGGAATGTTTACCCCTGAGATTAGGTCCTTCCCTTCTTTCGTGTCCCATCGTACACTCTTGGGCTAGGGATGTGATGATAGCAATTCCGCACAAATTGCAAAGTATTGCTGAGTGACCTGGATGACCGAATAATGATCCCGGTGGGCAGACCAAGAATGTGAGGCATTTTGAGGAGACTTTGAACGAGCATGAGGTCTGGTGAGGGGGGCAGCTCTTGGTTCACCAATCTCCATAGTGTGACAAACCATCCATGATTCCAAAGTGGGTTTGGGGACCAACAAGGAAGGGAAATGGTCTAGTTAATCCTCGCCGTCTTAGGCGCTGTTGGTGATCAAAACGGTCGAAAGCTGCCGAGCACGATCATATTTAGGCTCGGTACCAAAATTTCAGGAATCGTAGAAACTTAGCCAATCGGAATTGAGAAGCTCCTACAACATGCGGCACCCGATATAGTGTCATAACGGTAGGAAGTGATGCCGCGAAAATGTATCAAACATTGACTAGGACTGTCGAGCGCCGTCCGCTGCCATGTTACATTCCAAAAAATTTATTTGCAAAATTGCATCAACCTTCGCTTGGTGATCCGACTGGAGGAGTTGCGGGTATCATTGCCGATTGACGGGATAGTAGCCATCAATGAGGGGAAGCGGTTGAGGCTGTCTGCTTTCTCTCCTCTTTCCCTGCCCTGTCTTGCAGAGCATTGTTGAAAATGCCATAAGACTAACGCATTAATCGACACCAGTCTAGTGCGAATGATGCTGCCAGCGCCCTGGTTTCCCACGGTGCTGTCCCAATCGCGCGGGAACCAGCCCGAACTGCGAACTCTCACCCGTGCAGTCGGTGACGTCGTGCGCATTCCCGGCTCCGCCGAGCAGACCAAAGAGTGGCATGCAACAGGCTCTTCTATTACAGCCCCGTCACAACATCCATCAGCTGCGCCAGCGACATGGCCATACCAGCGATTCTACGACTCCGCCTCAGGTTCACCCGCCGGGGGTGGCCCAGTCTCAGATTCGCCGCCATTGGGGCCAGCCCCGGCCAGGCTCTACCAATCAATCCCGTCAGTCATAGCCAATCGACAACCACGCAACTACAGCGGAAGCGCGCACAATGCCAGCGTAGGAAGAATCCTAGTTGCGACGCTTGTCGCGAGCGCAAGGGTTCACTGTCAATTCACCAAGGAGACGAACCGTCGCATGTTGTGTATCAAACAGGTTCAAAACCTTAGAAGCAGCTGCAGAATTCTAAACGGCAGTTACACCTGCAGAGTAGAATGATGCGGATTGCATGGCCGATATGGATGGAGGCGTTCCGCAGACGACAATCACGTTGCCCGAGATCGAGCAATGCCCCATGCGTCGGTCAAATACGACTATTCCTCAGGCTTTCTCCGACGTGCATTCTAGTCTCCGCTATCATGGCCGTGACATTTTGAATGTGCTGACCCCTTACCGCGCGCGGAGTGCAGAGTCACTGGTAATGGGTGCTGCGGTGGATCTGCCGCAGAAGCATCTGGTAGACCGTCTCTTGGCGCAGTACTTTAATCGTGTCCACAAGGTGCTGCCGGTGCTTCACCGTCCCATTTTCACCTCGGAGTATGAGAAGGTTTGTCGGTGGGGCTCGTTATCAAGAGTTTCTTTTGAATGGGTGGCCGTTCTATTTGGCGTGTTCGCCTGCTGTGCTATTCACACGATGGAGCCGAATAGCGAAGAGGAAGGCAAGAAATACGCTCGCACATCTCGTGGAATTACCAACGTCTGGTGTTACAACTTTAACCTGGATCGAGCTTGGGCCGCTTTGCTGGCAAGCATTTTTCCCTATTCTCCTCGTCCGAACCCGCGCCAAGGGTCATGTTCCCGATCTCGATCGTGACGAGGAAACGATTTCCTATGTCTCGGGCGATACGCAAGCGACCAGCGATGGCAGTTGGGTCTGGCACGGCTCTCAGACTGAATCGCAGCTTGAACGGATGGGTCACGCCAGTCGGACCACGCCAAATTGCGCTGGCCAGCCGGAGATAGAGACGGATGTCGAGTGGGAGGGGTGGGATTGAATTGAGAAGACTGACTGACAGGTGGACGAGTTCCGCGCCTTCATGCATGTCGATGGCTAACATTATGTAAAACGTGTATTTCTCTACGCACGCTTTGTTTCCCTCATCAAGCTTTGTGGATCAGGATCGGTGGTGAGTCAGGTACCGGAACATTAAGCGACATATATTCCACCGCGTTATATCCTTGATACGGCATTCTGGTTCGGRGTTTTGCGAATACTTGGAGTACTTTTGAGGCAATGCGTTTATTAACAAATATAGAGATGAGATGTTGCATCGTAGCTTCGGTATGTATATTGCAACTGGAGACACTGCGAATATCAATAATTTATCAATGAAAGCCGCCGAAATCCCACCAGGTCGATGGGTTTGACTCAGCTGCCGGTGTGAGGCCGCTTCCTGGGGTGCTTCTTGCGCAGTGGTCCGGCACGTTTATGGATACAGTCCTCGATCCTCTGCAGGTACACGACCAAATCATAGTAATGGGTAAAGTCCAGGTAGGTTTTGTCAGCCTCTTCGCGGACCTTATCCGACAGATGCTCGAAAAGATGGCGCATGCGGTCACGCTCAGACAAATTATTGTGGAAATGTGGCTCCCATTGCTGCATCCAATTGGAGAAATCAGTAACAGACTGGAATGGGCGTTGGTAGCTATATACGTAGCGCGCCCTGGCCACCTCCGGAGAGACCCCAATTTGTAGCTGGTGAATAAGAAAAGTGCAAAGTGTGCCAAATGTAACCTGCTCAGTGGGTTTGCTGCTTATCTGTCGCTTCCACTCATTCTGTAGATCAAAGGCAACGTGTTTTATGGCCCGGGTGATTTTACGCTCATCGGTAATGTACCAGCTTGAATATCTGTGAAAGTGATGTTCCAGGCACCGGGCGTAATATTTGAATTCCCTGAGAGAGCGCCCATGGTACGCTGGTATGTTCGCGGCTGGTGACGTTTGGTTGTTTGAATTGGTGGGGGCCAATTCTTCGGCTGTAGCAGGTTCCCCTGGTATTTTCAACTTTGGATTGGTGGGGCCACTCAAGGCGGTATTCTCAAGTTCAACGGATGAAGGATTAGACTGGGGCGTACGGAGATCGGGACTAGAAGTCTGCTCAGATGGTGCAATAAGAGCAGTGTTTGGAGCTTGGATAATACCAGCGTTGCTATACCTGTTTCGCATCGGCGTAACAAGCACCCCGTCTTGTCTGTTGACGGTGTCGCTCACAGCAGGACAGACAGTGGGCGAGCGATCTTTGCTGGAGGTGGCCGCGAGTCGTTTCCGGGCCGCCTCAAGCGCTACCTGCTCATCATAGACCTGCTGCTGGAGCTTAATGAGCCGTCGCTGCCGGATGAGGTTTGCGAGCTGCGCCTGGGCCTCGCTAATTTCCGTGTCGAGTTCATCCGTGGGCTGGGACTGCGTAGGGTTAGGCTCAAGGGATTCGGTCAGCCGTGCCCATGGTTCTTGAATCGACGGAGGAGTCTCGACGGAGAAGTCGTGATTTCTGCGCTCTTCCTCTTCCAGCGACATTATCGTATTGAGGGGATTCGTTTTGTTTCGAGGTTATCCCAGAAACCCGTTCTGTAGTCATGTGATGATAAGATACGGCAATGAATCACGTGTATAGCTCGATGATAAGATCTAAGCATGGGTGTGGTTTAACTAAGGCGCGGTTGAAATCAGGCCTGGTAGGGTATTGTTTAAGATAACAACCTCGGTATGGCTCATTTATAATATACTCCCGAGCATGAAGTCTCACCCAATCTGTGTAATTGTTCGAACTGCCAAGAGACAGAAGGGTAGTAGGTCCAAAGACAAGCCGAAGTCGCACAATTTTCCACGACAATCTCCAGATGGTATAATCATCAAATCGACCGCAATATTTTTATTTTGCAGTGACTGTCTGGCAGTTTTTCCCCCGTTTGATAATTCTGTACTGGTCAAGACGTGGTGAGAGACTCGTTCCCAGGTGTTGTAGCTCAGGGTATGAATTGTGTTTCATTCTAGAGGTATACAACACGGAGCCAAGTTTATTGTAAATCAACATGGCTGTCTGTATAAGCATTTCGGAGCTAGTTACTATGAAGCGGCTTGCTTCCTGATCTTCACCAGCCTCATATCACAACACCAGGTATTGAGGTCTACTAACCTGTGGACCCAAAGAATGGGCCGGCCATTGAACGCCCGTGTGATCGTTGTAAAAGAGTGGGTACACTTATCACCGCATAATGTCTGGTTTTAGTTTGCACAAGCCTTACAGTTTTTGAAGCATCTATTCAAAGCCTTAAGCTACTACTCGGTTATTCAGTAAGAAAGAAACGCTGTTCCCAGAATTCCTATTGATAAACCTGTCAATCTCAAAAAGATTTCTCATTAATCTGACCAATTTTATCGAATTGGAGATTGTATGCCAATCCCACCGAATCACGAGGTTGAGAAAAAGAACTAGTTAGCCATGGTCTATAAATAGTGTACACTGATTTATCTATCGTATGGGGAGATGGTGAGAAATCTTTTGCCCTTCTCCACGAGACGTTGAACGCTCCTCTTCACCATCAACACACCATCAACATCAATGTCATTGCCCGTTAACGCTACCTTCATTAACCACATCCTGTAGGTTTATTCTGGCCTTGAATCAACGTTCACAGAAGTTCTATGCTATGTCGCAGCATGCCCTGATGCACCTATGCTCTCTGATTGTATCCATGTTTCACACTTCGATTTTAGTTTGCTACGTTTGTATCTGACAGACTTGGGCTCCCGGCCGTATGAGGACCTAGCCTCGCCTGTTCCGCAAAGTCCATAGAAGGCGTTTAGATGAAACCAATGATGCCGGCTGATGATTCGTGTTGCAATATGAGGTGTCAAGATCTCGTGCATGGAAACAGGAATCAGCCCGGCAGTACCGTGGTTTTCTTGGATTAATCAATATGGCATTGTTTCTTGTAGGATTAAAGCAGGGGTGCTGCTTCAGATGCGTTCATTAAACAACCTTCTCCAAGTCAAGTCTAATAGAGAACGTCGGGCACAGTTAAAATAGAGAACCCATTTCTGCCTTCTGTCACTGTTTCCCAAATTGACAGCGTATGTATAGGTTGAAAATTATGCCTCTCGAACATGCAGCTTTGGTTAGGTGTTGATTAAATTTAGACTTTGTTAAACTGCGTATCTGTAAAACAAAATTTGCATGTACATGTACTCGTGTCAGTACCCTCACTAGAACATCACTAAAGCATGCTTCAGTCAAGTCATAACCGATACCACCATCGCCCACATGAGATGATCCAGAGGCCCTGAACTAGATAAAGTATGGAAAATAGGGGAAATGCATTCTCTGGACTATTACAACTCCCAAGAGGAACGACATAACGTAATATAAATTCATTTTCTAAATATGAACCACCATCTGTCTACTACAATATTGATAAAATTTCTTCTTGACGTTGCTACAGCCCCCGACCCTATCCTGCGCCCCAATACAAGAAAACACAACAATGAGATAAAATCAGACTTTGTGAGTCTACAGTACAGTGAAGAGCATGGCCTGTACACCCGAAGAGAGATGACCCTTTGCCAACTGTTTTACAGACTTTATCAGGCTGCAGAACAGTCGGAAGCAGGCGCGGTCTGGAAAGTAGTCGAGGATGACTCCGAAATCGATGACGAAGACTTCAGCGTCGTCAAAGCGGAGGATGGCTCGGTGGAGGACGGCTTGGTGGAGGACCCCAGGTCTGAAGCAGTACACCGGCTGCCATGCTTGAGTTCCCTGTCCAATGTACATGCCGACTTGTCTCCTTGAGAATTGAAGAAGGTGATCACCCCGGTTTTTTCCACCTTAACCCATGCAGCTGATGAATTGTTTGCCGTGCCGCAAACCTCCGCGCCACCCATAGGGTAACCTGGGTGGGTGCTGTTGGCGACTTTGTCCAACGCTACAGATTCGTTAGTATACTTTTCTTGATTTGCATGCCAGGAATTTACTTACTTGAACAGTCATTCCCATCAAGTTGGCTAAAGAATGCCGAAGACCCTGTGCAGCCATGGTTGTCATAGGACCATATCGCGCATTGATTATCAATATCAATGATCTCAAAAGTGCCTCCGATGGATGCCCGTGCATAGGCACTCGCGAGCATCGCAATGAGGGAGAAACGCATTCTTTTATCGTCACGCAAATCTGGAATGATTGATGTTTGAAGATACTATTTGCTCCGTCGTGTGCGATTTGCCCTTGGTTCGCGTATCTGGCGTTATCTCACTTGGGTGAAGTCAARCAAAAAGATGGCGGAAGCAGTGGATCTTATAGAGTTCTATTGAGATCTCCTGGAGACTTCAGATTGCTCGCAGGGGAGGCAAAGTATCAGTCGTCTGACCATAGTTGAGGTGCGTGGTGCGTTGGAGACCATTCATTTGCAAGCATGGGAGTTTATTGAGGCCGAAAACGCAGCAAAATAGGCACCAACCTAATTGACGCCAGCTTAAACATGGTATCTGACCAATATGCCTTGCCGTATCTGGGTTAGAATATGTGGGCAATCAATTTTGAAATGATAAGCTCCGTACTTTCAGGGACTTTCTTTCAGTATCTCACCAGCTCACGCCTCGCAACTCTGCCGAAGGCCGATAACCTATCTTTTCCTTATTCCGTGTCATTATGGCTTAAAATTGAGGGCTGGGTATACATGGTGGACTGGTGAGAGTAGAATGTCTGTAAAACCCATTATGAAGGATATCGATGGCTAGAAGCGTAGTCAAGTTTATTACCCTGCTTCACTAGTACTATCTATTTTATGAGCCTAGCCTGGTGATAGGCTGAGAATGCTGTTCTTTTGGCGACCCTGTACTTAGGCTCTTTCGGAACCTCGGAAGGCTATACCACCTCAAGCCACGACCATCCTAAAAGGAGACTTCAAGCGCCTAGAAGTATCCAGAGGAAGGCCCTGGACAAGAAAACTATGAGATTTATCGAAGCAACTCACTAGTTGGTCCAGTTCAAAGGAACATGCAACCCAAGGGGTTGTCCGTTCGAGAGTCTCTCATCTATCACGCCACTATGGGAGACTTTAGTCGATCTCTACAGGTCCAATGCTCTTCTGTAAGATGCGCTAATGCCGTATAGGTACCAACCAATCTGATCCGAGCATATTTGCATGGTGATCATTGTGATGGTCATTGGAGTGACTGAGGTGGTTGTAAATGGCAGAAAATGCTGATGTTGGCAATCTCTGCGGCGGTCCCTCGCCAGCTTTATATCCATCGCCGTAGGCTCCTTACCTCTATGGCTGGGTGGCTGCAGGCATGGAATGCTTCTCTGAATCGATATGTATCGAGTAAGGCATTCGGGTGCAGTATGCGCCGTATACGGCCGTTCGGTGGCCTGCATAAAGGGATGTCATTCCAGATCACTGCTGCAATCAGCTGCCCTACGGCTATATTAGTCGACGGCTTGCATTGGCAAACAAACTGGCTACTGCGGTGAGCAACAAAGTCGAGAAATACTGGAAGAAATTCTGGGTCGTCTATGGAATTTCGAGGTGCGTGATAGGTTATGATCTAGCCTTATGGCGCTAGATGCGGGAAGTTTGTACTAAAAAGATTCGGTTTCCGGGTCATCGACACACTACCAGGAACTGATTCCGCGTTCCCAGGAGCTAGACTCCAGAGATTCTACGACGCCACCCAAACACTTGTCAAGAATTTGATGCTACCGTATGATCTCTACGTACACCCCAGCAGAGTAACAGGCTTACACTCCTAGCTGACCACGGTACTTCGCTGAGCTGAGTATATAGAGGCCCTCCATATCCGGATTTTGCAGCTCTCCCTTCACCCTCATCTACTTTTCATTTGCATCTAGCTCCACTCTACCAAATCATGGTGTGTTTCAATTTGTCCATATGAAGTTTGGCGATGAGCTAATACATCACAGCCGAACATCAGAGAGCTGCCCATCGAGCTTTTGCTGTGGATTGTGTCGCATTTGGACGGCAGTGCATTATTTGCCCTCGCTGGGTCATGCAAAGACTTCGATTTCAGACTGCAGCCCAGCATCTGGAAATACAATATCAGATTTCAGAACAACAATCTGTTGCATCTGGCTGTCAAATACGACAACGTTGGCCTTGCAGATGCTTTGCTCCAGCACAACGCCAACATCAATGCATTTTACCGAGGCAAAACTCCTTTGATGCGGGCGTTGAAATACTCTTCCGCTGCTGTGCGGGAACTGCTGCTCAGTCATCGAGATCTAGATATCAACATCCAAAATCAAGCGCGCGACACCGCCCTGTCATATGCTATCCACTACGGGAGTTCCTCCATCGTCAAGAGCGTGCTAGAGCACCGCGCCGCCAGTGTGGACATTAAACACAAACACGGGCGAACGGCGCTTCACCTAGCAGTTTTCGCAGGAAGAATAGGATTCGTGCAACTGCTACTTTTAAGTGGCAGCGACCCTAACTTGGAAGATGATGCAGGCCAGTCGGCGTGGTCTTGGGCATGTCGAATCAATAGACCCGTCATGAAAATAATGTTTATCAATGGCCCCGACTGTGAAGTTTATTTAGGTGCCCGAAATGCTCAGAATTCCGAGCTACCTCTTCATGAGGCAGTGTTGCATGGGTCGATAGATGCTGTCAAGTGGCGTCTTAGACAAAAGGGTCTGAACTTGGACATTCAGGACCGGAAAGGCTATACGCCGCTCCATCTCGCCGTTCAAAGCAGACGCCTGGAAGTGGTCGATTTGATCCTGGGCCACCCCCTTGCCAACGTGAACTGCGAAGACAAAGATGGCAATACGCCTCTTTGGCTGTCTACTTACTCGTCATGCGACGAGATAACCGAAAGGCTCTTGGCGGAGAAAGACATCGACGTTAATTTCGTTGGAGACCGTGGGAAACTTGAGGCCCCGTCTACATCTTTACACCATGCCGCAACGAGATTGGATACTATACTTTTACGACGGCTGCTTGCAGTGCCAGGAATTGCTCTGAATCTCTGCGTTGCAGGCCACTCTCCAATTTCTGTTGCTGCATATCACGGACACGTGAAGACAGTTGCTTGTTTACTGAGTATGGAGGGCGTGGAGATCAATGGAAGGGGTTTAATAGATCCGCCCATTTGTCGAGCGGTTTCACATGGTCATCTCGATGTGGTAAGGCTCTTAGTACAGCAAGGCGCACGTCTGAATGTTAATGAAAGCACGGTCGCAACCCATGACACTGCTCTCTGCATTGCTGCCCGTGGCGGTGACCTGGAGATGGTCCGGGAACTACTACGCCATGGCCGAATTGATGTCAACCTGAGGAATCAATGGTTCGAGGA
>PKQL01000457.1:0-23220 GCA_002916455.1 Penicillium sp. CF05
TTCAGGGGTTGTTATCTCCGTGCAGCCAATGGCTCAATATATATGAGATGAAACAAATAGATGGAAAAGAGATCAAAATTGAAGCGATTCCGGGCTCATAACTGACGGAAATCTAGGTGTATGGCGAGCGTACTAGTAAATTCACGATGGTAAAATTCTCTAACTAACTAAAAACAACAATGGTCCGTATTTGACAATCTGGTCGGACACACAATTAGTAAGCAATTTGCATAGTCTAAAATCACATGATTCAATGGTATTGGACTCGGTAATCCATGTAAACGGTCTGTTTTCTGACATGATCTTTCAGCTGCAGAACGATAATGAGGGTAGAGGAATCTCGACCTTTAACAATCACTGGAACCGTTAAGACATCGGCGTGAGTGATTCTAGTAGCTGGATATTTCGGTTCTAACAGTATACTCTAGTCTTCGTGTGTGGTGGCGGCTCTCCCTGCAGTTCCTGCAAAATCGGTATTCACGCAATATGCTTAACAAGCCAGAGCCAATATTACCTTTTGAAATTAAACCCATTTAGTAGCTTGTTCAGGCCAATTTCCTCTATCGATAGCTGCTTTAGTTCGGTACACCAACTCCCACTCACTTAAAGCCACCCAACCACATTCATAGAATCCACCAAGGTGGAGCGGCTAGAGGTCAAACACTAGAAAACGATTGAACCCCTGAATGATGAGCTGCATGACAAAATACGCTAACTCCCAGTGCAGGTCGAAGACCTTTCCTACAACGTCATCGACAAGATCATGGGCTGCGGTAGCAGCCAACACGAGCAACTCGGTACCTCGGATTAACGATTAACGGGTCAGCAAGGAACAAAATTGCATTTGCATCAGTACTCAATGGACTCTGGATAATGGTGAAGTGAACGACGATAATGATGCAAGCGTATTCACCCGGCACGCGATTTTCAAAAACGGGCTACCCCTAGACACTCACACTTAGTTTGTCGGGCCGTACCCGAAACAACCTAAACACTTAGTTATAGAGTAAGTGTAAGTGGTAAGATATTGACCACTTACAGATCAGTTTAATTTATGCGCTGACTGGATATGGCCTAGGGTTGTCTCGGGGGGGGGGGCGAGCATCAAATTGTGTGTCTGAAGGGGAAACTGTTTTGGGTATCGCTGCAAGGGACGGAATATCACTGTATGCTGAGGATCAGTGGGGCCCGAGGGCTGTAGCGGCAGGAATACTGCTGTAGAATCCGGGTACCCATCCGAAGTGGCACATGGATCGACCCTGCACCAACGACCACGGCTCGGACCAGGAGACATGCATGGCTGAAAAGCGAGCAGACCCACGCGGCCCCGGAACCCGTGGAGCAGACCAATACCGAAACCAGCACTGGACGAGTGACAACCAGAGAGATTCGGCAGATTATCGTATACCTGCAACGCATGATTGAAGGGCAAACCACGCTTCTTCACGACGCCCAGACCCGACTGAGAAGTAAAAGACAACCAGAACGAGATCTAAACTCAGAATGAGAAGCTACAAGAGGAGACCCTGGCACTACGGTCGCAGGTTGACGGGCTGAACACACCGACTCCAACACGGTCGTGGGCGGCTGTCGCAGCCAGCACAAACAATCCACAGCCGCGGAAAACCCGCCCACAAGACGGCAAAGACGAGAACCGCGTCCGAATCAGCACTTCGCGACATGCTACTGAAGCGCTAGGCGCAGAGAATAACGGAGACGCGTTCGGCCACTACCTCCCCACCCCGGCTGCGAACGGCATATCAGGACGGCACTGTTCAAGACGCCATCCACCCAGGGTGCACAGGTTGCGGGGATTGGTACCACCAAGACTTGATATGTGATCCGATCTCTCAGAATCTGCAAGCGATTATTGGCGACAATCAGTTTCTCCCTGGGACTGATCACTATCGCGATCCCTTCGTCTGTGGTTACGTACTGTGGCAAAAGACATATCAATAGATGCTTCTGGATAATTATCTTTGTTGGCTATAATGATCCTGTAGTGCCACTTTCTTATTAAAGCAGTAAAGTGAAGCCAAAGTATATAAGAAAGTATATGAATTATTTATTCTAGATGAATCTCCCAGCTGAAATGAAACACGCAGCATGCATGCAGCAGGGGTTAACATACAAGAACTGATTCACCTGGATGCTCAAAGAAGTTGATCCATTATTGGTGATCATCGGTAGACTACTGTGTAGCTCGGCCCTTGCTGCTACGGCCTACAGCGTGCAGCTGTTCAAGCACATCGACGTTCGTTTTGTTGTATTTATATCAATCGCCTTCCCCCTCTCCCTCCCCCCTTAAAGCCATCCTAGCCAAAGTCCGTGTATGATCTCGTATTAAACAAAACCAGTATTTTTTTCACTTAGTATACATCATCATTTAAGCCTTTGCTACTAGACCCTGAACCTGTATCTGGTGGCTGAGAACCCGCACCCCGCTGTCTTTAAGCTGAGTTGTTTTCCACATCTGCTGGGGCCAGTCTAACTTTTTTACTTACAGTAGAACCGATCCCATCATCTCTCACGTCAGAACTGCCCTCGAACACGGATCTCTATTTACATTCGTACCGAATTCAAATAAGGAGGCTGGCTCTCCTCGTTTATCAGTCTGATCAGCCTGTCGCTGTTAAGCCTTATTTGTATTCGTCGATATACCAACTATCGACGCCAGGCACGATAATGCATATTGCATCATCGGATTTGCTCACACAAACAACCGAGCTCCTATACCTGGCTCTATTTATCCACTATAGAAATAGGAGATAGCAGACCACCGGGCTTACTGTCTGCCTTAGCGTGCGATATCCTCCAGCCCTTATAGATGACATGTTCCTTCCCGAATAGTAGGGCACTAGCCACAGCGGCAAGGGGACAGCAAGATGTGAGCAAGTCTGCTAGATCTGAACGAACACAGAAGCGCAACGAGTCGATTCAGCGAATACAAGAGAGCGAAGCCGACGGGCAGCAGACTTAGGAGGGCACTATTGTTGAGTACAGCTAGTTGTCAACCATTTTCTTCTCTTTTCTTTATTTTGAATTTATTGATAAGATTAGGTCATTTTCTCTCTTTTACTGTTGCTTCTCAGCCTATGGTTCAATTTCTTAGTTGTTTTTGTTCCTATCTTTTGTTACCACATAATGTTTTCCTAATAAAATGCACTATCGTAGGGATTATGTCTTGTCGATATGTATATCCTTTCGAGTTGGCCGTCTTCCCGAGACATCTACATCCCTAGACCACGCCGCTGAGCAGACTAGATACGGTGCTCCTACGGCAGCTACTTGCGGCGCCAGGGAACGATCCGAATCTCTGCGTTCTAGGTCACTCTCCGATTTTTGTTGTCGCATACTATAGACCCACGAATAGGGTTTCTTGTCTGTTGAGTATAGAAGGCGTGGAGATCAATAGAAGGGATTCGGTAGATCCGCCCATTTGTCAAGCGGTTGCATATAGCCATCTCGATATAGGAAGGCTTTTAGTGTAGTAGGGCGCATTTCTAAATATCGATAAAAGCAGGATAGTGACTCACGACACTTCACTCTACATCGCTGCCCGTGGTGGTAAATTGGAGATGGCCTAGGCACTACTACGCTATGGCTGAATCGATGTCAACCTTAGAAATCGATGGTTTGGAGATCTATTAATGCTAGCGGTGAAGGGTGGACATATCTCGGTTATTAATGCACCTATGGTGAGTCCGGGACTGAAATACTTTAGTATGAAGATAATTCTAGACCTAGATGGAACAATTGCATATAGAGGGCTATTTAAAGCAAACCAGAAGACAACAACATCCGATAAGGATTGTTAAAGCGGTCTACGAGTAAAAGGCTACGTGGTCTATAAGAGCTGGCGATATCTAGTTTAAGTGGCTCTCGCGATGTAATAAGAGACGGGTAAGTTAATTGACCATTTCACTACTAGCTTTTCTATCTATATTGTTATGTCTATAATATGATGAATTGATAGAAGTGACTCTATCCTATAGGGGTCTCTCTGCGACACTGTTTTCGGTGCGGTCAAAAGAACCTATAATTGTATGATGACATACACTTCGAGAGATGCCATACGCGAAACGCCACCATACCCACATACCGGGGGGTGGGGGAAGGATCGCTCCGTTTCTCGCCCTCAAAAAGGAGTGCCGCAGGAGGGTTGTCCTGCAGGTTGCCTGGCTTTGTGTACCACTACACCACCTCTTTGATGATTTCTCGAGCCCTAATGCCAGGATTGATTCATTGTATTGAGAGTAGCTTCGGAATAGCAACATTCCTGTCTCGTAATGATGACTTCCGGGGCCGGTGGTCTAGCTGACTAATCTCCAATTAATCACGCGACAGGACAAATAACGTCATGAACATGAAGTTCCAGAATCTTGAGTATCCCTCTTACATCCAGTCCCCATCGCAGGCTTGAAAGATCGTCTGGAAATACACGACTAAGCTCAGGATGCAGTCAGGAAAACCAGATCCTGAAGTAGGCCCTGCCCTTCCTTGAACCAACGACGCTAATAAACCTCTCAGCCCTTGTCTAAATCCGAGGATCTTCTCCTCAAAAAGTACGGAAAGCTGCCGCGTGGAGGCTTACCGGCTCGAAAGTCCAAGGTACTTAAAGAATTTAATTTGATTTCTTATGGCGCGCGCTAACTAACAACCGGCAGGAACGGACATACTTTGACTCTGGCGATTTCGCTATTTCTGCCGCTGATCGCGAGACTGACAACGGCGCTATTCAAACAGGCAGGACCCATCCTCATCGGGAAAGCATTTCGCACCCTTATGCCTCTATCCCAGCTTCTAGTAACGTTGATGGACATGCCAACGAAGATAGGTATGGAAGAAGTGCTAGTATTGAAAAGAGTCCTCTCCTTCACGAAACAGGCACTAAAGAGGAACCGACAAACAAGGAAGGACAGGACGATCATATCTCCCACGAAGGTTAAGACTAAATTGTCGCATTAAAATTGACAACAAATTGTATATCATTCAGCAGCATAATAGTCAAAGAGGCATCATACGATAGCCTTTCTATTTTTGAGGTTAGGAAATAAATTTCAATCTTACGATACCCATGTCCTTAAAACGGTGGTACATTTTGTTGGAGATCACGTGATCTCTATGTTTGCCCCCACACACATTAGCTAACTAACTAGTCCTCACCTAGATAGTTTCTCTCTTCTTCACGCATCTATCTATTTTCCAGAGCATCCTACATTTCATAGTAGATCTCTCCTCACTTTTTTACGCTGTCTAAAGAATGTTATTATCCTTTGACAGTAGGTTTCGAGAATCAATCAAAGAGTGTAGATGGACGCCGGATTCCCGAAGCACTACACAGGTGTGCACATTGGAAGGAAGATGTAATGGAAACACAAACCAAAGTGTCTGCTCAGCAACGGAGCATGTATCATGTGAGACTGAACCCAAGTGTCTTCAGCTTCGACAGTTTGTGAACCTGCGGAGGCAATGAACATCATGTCAAAGTGAGAGTTCTTTATTTTTGGAAGGCTGAACGACATCATGATAAGATACCATCACTGTTGACCACTGACTCGTGATAGTCCAGGGCCTCTAAATAAATGACCGTCTTCCACACGTCAGATGGGAGATCTGCGCCGAGGAAGTCCCAATCGAATTCCTCTTTTGCTACGGGTTCATCGGAGGGTTCATGGTATGGTGCAAGGTACTGCTCCTCCAGAGCCTCTTCTGCAGAGCAGCGCGTCTCCAGGTCGATCTAAAGCATCTTAACCAGTAAAAAAAGGATAGCTTGGCGCACGTCAGTATCGGAGTGTATAAAAGTTCTGTATTAAAGCAGCGTACCCTTCCTACCGGCCCTTGGGATGATCTTTGTGAGCGGCTTCCTCATCTGCTTCGGTAAGGAGCGAATAAAGCTCAATGTCTGGGATACATCAGTGTCAGTCATGTAACAAAGACGGGGGCGTGATCACGTTTTGACTTTGTCACATTCGCAATCATGTCTTCAGGCGGGCTTCCTACAAGTTGCGTAATCACACGGAACTGATCAATACGATCCTTTCCCGGGAATAGGGGCCGAGCGAGGATCATCTCGGCAAAAATACAGTCCCTGCTCCAGATATCGACCTTTCCGCTATACCGTTTCCAGGTGAGCGTAATCTCTGGAGCTCTGTAGTATCTGGTTGAGACGTAACCGGTCATACAGGCCTCTTTGATACGCGCCAAACCGAAATCGCAGATCTCCAGATCGCAGTCCTCGTTTATCAGAATATTGCTCGGTTTCAGGTCCCGGTGCACGACGCCCGCTGAATTTATATATTTGAGTCCACGCTAAAACTGTTTTCAGCACTTGAAATACGACAAAATGCTACGGAGCTTCTCACCATTATCTGGTAAAGGGAACACTGAGTGAATTGAAATCAAGTTCTTGTCACAGTAGAAAACGTGGTCATATGCGACTTCTTTCCCCATGGTCAATACCAGAAACTTAGAATATGCTATCGAGTGTTGCTTGCTCATACAGTAGCCCAGGTCTGTCAAGAGGGGAATTCGGTCGCCGGAAAGTTTGAATAATACAAAGATTCCGATAGGAACTAGAAATGCAAATCTGCAGTTCGCATAAAGGATTCCGATGAACATAACTTGACCTTGATACCTGAACGCGTACAGAATCTCGCTGCTGTACAAATTCTGGCTAATCCGTCCTATATTGAGAGGTGGCCCTGACAAGGAGAAAGACTGGYAAATGAAGGAAAGTCAAGCCGGCCTGGAAATCAACGTCTGTCATCCTTGATATTCATCGGCGCAGTGTTGTTATGGCGCAATTGGGGCAAAGGTCCACGGAATTGTTCTATAATGAAGATTGATTAGAAAAGATATCGTCTTTGGCGCGTCTGTCTTAAATCCTTACATTACACCGGTATAAAGTCCCTTAGAAACCACGGGGGCTCAGTAAAGACGCAGAGATAGGTCCACTGTTAAGGACAAACTTCCCATCACAGTCTATCATGGGCTCGTAGAACGAACAGCCCCCGGTGGTGCACGTATAAAATATCAATCGCAAGAACCACGGCATTCCAGGCTCCGGATTCTAGATTCCACGTCTACTAAACTGCATCCCGTGGTCGCAGAAGCACGTAGGATTTTCCATTAACACGCCTTGCATATCTCTAAAGCAAGAGAACGGTTTTTAAGGTATGTACGAGCAGATATAGTATAGACGACCCTTATTACCGTTCTCGTTCCAAGGTTTACCGTACCTAAGCTTGGTGGGCTCACCATAACGGCGGCAGCGAGGTCGGTTACGGATTGCAATATGACCCTATTCAGGATCGACGAAATCCATGGCTTATTTTATGGCTAAAAAATTTATAAGCCTTCTAAGGCTAAGGTAGTTTGTGAGTTATATACCGGGAACAGGAATAAGGCAGCAGTAGATAATAAAGTGGTGAAGTATTAGGAAAGGCGCACATGTGGATAAGGTGATCTCACGATAAACTCCCGAGAATCGGACAGATTTCGAACAAGAAGGATTAAATATCTTTCATTTTAGAACTTGGAACTCGGAAAACCTGAAGACATTTGGAAACATTTGAAAAAATATATAAAAATATCCGCATGTTGATGATGTTCGTCCTCATCACCTCTGTGCTCCAACAGAATGTATGGAAAGTGAGATCGGGGGCACAACCTTGGAATTATCGCCCAGCCAGAAAAGGAAAATGATATAGAAGAACATGAAAAGAGCATGAAACGATTGAAATAGTCGTCTAGAACAGAAAATTCACCTATTTACAACTATAAATAACCAGTTCGGATCTAACCCCCGGGATGCCGGAGTAGGTTGAAAATACCCCAGACGACGAAGAGATTCACGAGAAATGCCAAATCTCAACTTTTCCCGCTTTTACCTTTTACGAGTTGTCTCTTCCCTTTCCCCGACCTACAACTTTCTCTTCTTCAGCAATCCCCCCTCAATCCCCCATTGCACACCCCTCCCTTCTCATCCTCATCGCCCCTGCATCAGCTCGCCTAGGCCGCATTCTCTTTCTTGGGCTCCACGGAAACTTCCCTTCTTCCTGCATCTTCCCACCACAAACGAATCCATCCCTCCATCAGGTATTTATGTCTTGCTTTCTTCCTCCATCTCTCTCTTTCATCCCTCTTTACTCCGAAACAGATACCTGAAACCAACAACTGACATCCGCGTCACTAGACCTCCAGAACCCCCTTGACAGGTGTCTCTGAGCAGGGGTCTTGGGCTCTTCTTCCTCAATTCCCTCCCAGACCCTAGCTCCACCCGAGTGACCAACCTTCGACGCGCTCGACCCGTAACCGGGGACCGCGGCCATCATGACGGGCCCTCCGCCGTACAACAACGCCCAGTCCCCGACTCAGCAGCAGCGGTATCCGGCCTACACATCTCCGAATAAGAACCATCCGTATTACCCAAGCAATGAACAACCCCAACCGCCGCAATACCACCAGCATCCTCCGCAGACCCCACCTGCATTTGGCCCATCCTCCGTCGCGCGAAGCCCGCACTTTTCGCACGCGTCTCCAATGCCCTCTACATTGCCGCCGCCCTTGAATGGGAGCGCGCCACCTCACCCATCTCATCCGGAGGCTTCGCAATACCAGGGACATTCGGCACCGAGTTCTCAGCTACCACTTCCGCGCCCTTACTCCAGCTCCGTCGTCACGGGCAACGGTGCCTCGCCGTACGGATCTGCGACTCCCCATGGCCATCCACCGAGTCGCCCAGAAGGTCATTCGCAATCTCCTACTAGGGAGTCCGAATCTCCATATCGGATGCGAGGTAATGGCGCTGGATATGGACCTCCCATGATGCGCGAGCCAAGACCGGTCTCGCCGCAGGAAGCTGTAAGCATTACCTGGATCCTTCAATATCTTACGATGTACTAACCCATCCTTGCCTCGCAGAAGCCCGCTCGAGCCGCTGACCCCATGTCGTTCGCCAGTATTCTTTCAGGCCCGTCCGATGAGCAGCCTGTGAGAAAGCCATCCCCTCTCCAGGCCCCCATCTCCACCCACACGCCCACGCCGCATGCTCCCCCTGTCTTTACACACCGGCACCTCGACCACAGCTCCACGCCCATAGCTATGCACCACAAACCCGAGCATCGGTTGGACTTTGATAAGCACATCGATGGGCCGAGAGCACCCCAGGCCACCAATGGGTCCGTCAAGCCCGCGGAACATCCTGCACCGATTCCTCGTGCCCCTCTTCGGAAACCCTTCCCGCCCGGTGTGGACCTCGAACAGGTCAACCGGGCTGCGGCCGATATCGATCACGCGGAGAAGAGTGACATTGAAGATCCTGTCTTTGATGCGGAACAGGAACGGTATCGGGAGAAAGGCTACAAACGGTCTGTGGAAAGCAGCCGCGCAGAGGAAGCACGGAGAAAGGTAGGTTGTCTGAAATCCGTTTGATGTCCAGCCGATCCCTCATACTAACATATGCTCAGCGTCGCCGCAACGAGTTCCTCATCGATCTAGGTAGATCCTTCGAAAAACAGGCCATTCTTGGCACTGAGAGATTCCGAGTGCTCAATGAAGGTGCCGTCATGGCCGAAGTTCAACAAAAGGAGATCCAGGATGAAAAGGAACGGAAGAAAGACATGCAGCGCAAGCGCCGTCGTGAGAACACTGTGCGGCAAGAAATGCAAAAGAAGCTGGAGGCTGAGCGCAAGGCCAGCAAGGCCCAGGAACCTGGAGAAAAGGCCAAATTCCTGCGTGAAGCCGAACGGGCCCAGAAGAAAATCCGCACCACCAAGCGCGCTTTGGAGGGTGGTGATGCGCAGGATGAGCTCGGTGAGGTCACCCCGCTTGCTCCCAACCTCGAAGGCGGGACGACGAGTCAATTCCACATCGGCCGTTCCTCGCCCAGCCGACGCAGGTCCGGTCGCGCCGGCCCTGTCACCCGTCCTAAGAAGTCAAAGGAACAGAAGCAGGCCGAGAAGGATCTCGCCGAGGCAGCTTGGAATGCCGGGTTGGATGACGACCTGTATCTCACCCCAAGTACGAGAAAGGATGCCCGACGTTCAAAGGAGGGTACTCCCATCTCGCAGCTACACTACGACAGCAAGGGCTACAACCAGATCTACGAGCAGATCTGGCGCGATATCGCGCGCAAGGATATTCCAAAGGTCTACCGCATCAAGACTACCTCCCTCTCCACTCGCCAGGAGAACTTGCGTAAGACGGCTCAGCTGGCCAGCAAGCAGTCTCGCAAGTGGCAGGAGCGCACGAACAAGAGCACCAAGGATACCCAAGCTCGCGCCAAGCGGACAATGCGTGAAATGATGTCTTTCTGGAAGCGCAACGAGCGTGAGGAACGCGACTTGCGCCGTGTGGCTGAGAAGCAGGAGCTTGAATCAGCCAAGAAGGCAGAGGCGGACCGCGAAGCCAACCGACAGAAGCGCAAGCTCAACTTCCTTATCTCGCAAACAGAGCTGTACTCCCACTTTATCGGGCGCAAGATCAAGACTGACGAAGCTCAAGGAGACGGCGCCGTTGCTGCCACCGGAGAGACCGTTCAACCAGGCAAGCCAAACGCCCACACAGTCAATCTTCCAGACAGTGTGGCCAACCCCAACGCCAAGACTACCGCATTCGAGGATCTTGACTTCGATGCTGAAGATGAAACCGCGCTGCAACAAGCTGCCATGGCTAATGCGCAAAACGCTGTGCAGGAAGCCCAGGACCGTGCCCGTGCCTTCAACCAAGGAGGGGGTGATAATATGGCTGCGTTCGACGACGGAGAGATGAACTTCCAGAATCCGACTAGTCTGGGTGACATTGAGATTTCTCAGCCGACCATGTTGAATGCTCAGCTGAAAGAGTACCAGCTCAAGGGTCTTAACTGGCTCGTCAACTTGTACGAGCAGGGCATCAACGGTATCCTGGCAGATGAGATGGGTCTCGGTAAAACCATCCAGTCTATTTCTGTTATGGCTTACTTGGCTGAGGTCCATAACATCTGGGGTCCTTTCCTGGTCATCGCGCCGGCATCCACACTGCACAACTGGCAGCAGGAGATTACCAAGTTCGTCCCGAACATCAAGGTGCTTCCCTACTGGGGTAATGCCAAGGACCGCAAGATCCTGCGAAAGTTCTGGGATCGCAAGCACATCACCTATAACCGTGACTCAGAATTCCATGTTCTAGTCACCTCGTACCAACTTGTTGTTCTTGACGCACAGTACTTCCAGAAGGTGAAATGGCAGTACATGATTCTTGACGAAGCTCAAGCTATCAAGTCTTCTTCAAGTTCGCGATGGAAGAACCTGCTGGGATTCAGCTGCCGCAATCGTCTTCTGTTGACGGGTACACCGATTCAAAATAACATGCAAGAGCTGTGGGCCCTACTTCACTTTATCATGCCAACTCTGTTCGACTCCCACGATGAGTTCAGCGAGTGGTTCTCCAAGGACATCGAGTCGCACGCCCAGAGTAACACCAAGCTCAACGAAGATCAACTCAAGCGTCTTCACATGATCTTGAAACCTTTCATGTTGCGTCGTGTCAAGAAGAACGTCCAGCAAGAACTCGGAGACAAGGTTGAGAAGGACATCTTCTGCGACTTGACATACCGGCAACGTGCCTTGTACTCCAACCTTCGTAACCGTGTCAGCATCATCGACCTCATCGAAAAGGCTGCCACAGGCGACGACACTGATAGCAGCACACTGATGAACTTGGTTATGCAATTCCGCAAAGTCTGTAACCACCCCGATCTCTTCGAACGCGCCGAAACCAAGTCTCCTTTCTCCACTGCATACTTCGCTGAAACTGCTTCCTTCGTCCGTGAAGGAAACTTTGTCGATGTTCGCTATTCGACCCGGAACTTGATCGAATACGAGTTGCCACGCCTCCTGTGTAGCTCTGCAGGGCGACTTGATCTTCCCGGTTCCGACAATCCTCGCGTGGGCTTCCAAACCAAGTACCTATCCCAGCTGATGAATGTCTGGACGCCAGAAAACATCCAGAAGAGCGCACGTGAAAATGGCGCGTTCTCTTTCTTGCGTTTCGTCGACACTTCCGCAGGAGAAGCATGCGAGATGGCACGACTTGGTGTCTACGAGCGCGCAGAACGACGTCGCAGCAAGCCAAACAGGCTTTCTGCCTTGAATGTCCTCTATGATGAGAATGATGATTCAAAGAACTCTGTGCTATCCCACTCGATGTTGAACATTGTCGATCGTAATGATCGCCAGGCTGTTCGAGAAATCGCTGCTGAGGGCCGAATGAAAGATCTCATGAACGTTTCAAGATCCTCATTTGAAGATCAAGGCCTTCACGTAATTGAGCCTTGTGCTGCCCCTAAGGCTTCTGCGCCCCCCGTCATCATGTCCTCTTCTGGCCAACAGGCACAACGGGAATCCCACCACGCTTTGTTCAATCCCTCTGTTCGGCAAGCTCTGTCTGGATACTGTAGCAGGCAACTTGAGGAGCAGATCCTCCTCAAGAAGCTCGATCCTGCGCCTTACTCTCATGCTCCTATGCTGCCGCCACCAATGTCACTCAAGGGCCGCTACAACCACATCGAGGTACCGTCTATGCGTCGTTTCGTGACAGATTCTGGCAAACTGGCCAAATTGGACCAGCTGCTGCGGGAGCTCAAGCCTGGTGGCCACCGCGTGCTCCTGTACTTCCAGATGACACGCATGATCGATCTGATGGAAGAGTACTTGACATACCGGAACTACAAGTACTGCCGACTGGACGGAAGCACCAAGCTGGAAGATCGTCGCGACACTGTCGCAGACTTCCAGTCCAACCCCGAGATCTTCGTCTTCTTGCTGTCGACCCGTGCCGGTGGTCTTGGTATCAACCTGACGGCAGCGGACACTGTCATCTTCTACGACTCCGATTGGAATCCTACTATCGATTCCCAGGCCATGGATCGTGCCCATCGTCTGGGCCAAACTCGCCAGGTCACTGTATACCGTCTTATCACCCGCGGTACAATCGAAGAACGCATCCGTAAGCGTGCCTTGCAGAAAGAAGAGGTGCAGCGTGTTGTTATTACTGGCGGTGCTGCTGGCGGTGTGGACTTCAACACCCGTGCTCGCGAGAACCGCACTAAGGACATTGCCCTGTGGCTTGCCGACGATGATGAAGCGGAACTCATTGAGCAAAAGGAGAAGGAAGCCATCGAACGTGGTGAGGCCCTTGGCGCTAAGGGCGGGAAGAAGGCCGCTCAGAAACGCAAGCGGGATCTTACGCTGGATGACATGTATCATGAAGGTGAGAATGCCCCACTCCATTATTGTGATTGAAATCCATACTAATCGATTATATAGGCGAGGGTAACTTTGACGACGCCAGCGCCAAACCCTCAGGGGCTGCTACTCCCGCCGAGGAGCCTATCGAGACCCCTTCGTCGACGCCTGCAAAGCGCGGGCGCGGCCGTGGCGGCGGCAAAGGCACGTCAAAACGAGCTAAGACCACGAAAGAGCGTCTTCGTCTGATTGACGGCGACGGCGG
Source organism: Penicillium sp. CF05 (assembly GCA_002916455.1). Lineage (NCBI taxonomy): Eukaryota > Fungi > Ascomycota > Eurotiomycetes > Eurotiales > Aspergillaceae > Penicillium > Penicillium sp. CF05. The sequence continues at coordinate 13,495 of PKQL01000457.1, forward strand.
TCTCGATTGATTTAAGCGGCAATGATGGTCAATTAATGCAACTCGGGACGGCGTTTAATGTCAATGCTTCTTCTCTTTTCTTCTTTTCTTTTGTGTCGATTGCTTATTCCTCCTTATTTTCCACCTTACCCTCTTCCCCTTTTCTTCTTATCTTCTCAGATGGCAGATACATGAACTGCTCTGTATTATCATACAAAACCTTGACTATGTTCTGAAACGGCGATGTGGGCTAAGTATGGACATTTCCCAAAGTCTTGTGATTGAGGGCGGTTGATGCAAAAAACGTGTTCCTCCCCCCTGTGATAGACTTGATCCTGGCTTTGGCTTGTGGTTCATCGGTGGTCCGAGTGTGAACTCGTTGTGTTTTCCTCTCTTCCTTCTTCCCCCATTTTACATTGTTCCCTTTTTCCTCGACTTTTTTCTATTTTTTTTCTTGGCTTTTTTGGCTTTTTTGGCTCGCTTGTATGTTCCAATGTTCAAAAACGGCGCTCATGTTTCAGTTTGGTGATGAGTGTCAATGTATTTGTTTGATGGACTCTTATGCCCTTGGTTTTGGCTTGTCATTGTTGAAGTCGTAGGATTAGATGCCATTGTAGGGAGATGTAAGATGTAATGTTCTTCGGGTTAACTGCCAACACACTTACGCCCGCTGCACCTCGGGAATTGCTGCCTGGCGTCGGTCATAAATAGATAGAGGGTGTTAGAGCGGCGGCTGGTATCCCATGAAACTGGCTGGTAGTGCTCAAACTAGTATTGGCTGTTATATGTTGTACTTCTAATGAAGTAGTGAGTATAATGTAGTCCCTATTACCGTGGTTCTACTTTCATATAAAATAGGATATTCTGCCCAACCTCCTCTACTGACCAACTCCTATCAACTTGCCAGTTAATAACTTAAAAGCCCTAACTGGCCTAGTAGAAATGCAGAAGAATTGCCTTCTACTATAAGATGTGCAGGTCCACATTGACGTGTGGAGTGTTGATTCTGCTTTAGGAAAGGATCTACCATGAATTGTAGTGCTATAAGATCCCCGAGTGTAACCTGCTGTGGCAAGATTCCTTTTTCGTTCTTTGGGAATAGTAATAGTTCATAGCAAGTCTGACTTGGTATATTGAAAGAACCAAATATGGACTGGCTGACATGTAATAAGAGTAACATTCGGGTCTGCTCGAATGGTCCTAGAATACGTACTTGCAGGGTATACTCATGTTTACCATGTATTTATACCCTGTTTAAGCCTTTGAAGTTCAATAATTCAGCTTCCGAGGTACTCCGTATGAGATTAATATCTGCGAGAGAGTGTGAAGGAGAGTGTGTGGTGGCCAAGTCCTCGGTTGTGAGGCACCCTCGGAACGAAATATCCGTTTGAACATTTGGACCAATCAGAGCTCTCCATATGTAAGCCGTTCCAGATCCCGCCCAGATCAGTCAGCCCCCAATTTTCCCCTTTGGTTCCGTCGGTTTTTGATATTGTGAACTACATTATCTCCTCGAAATTCACGGGGCTTTCTTCTGCTTTGTTTCTCGTTTTTCTCATTTGGCTCAATTTAACCATGGAGGCTCTTTTGCAACAGTCTCGCACGATGTGCCCTTTCCTCAAGCGCACATCCCCCACCACCCTCCGCACTCTGTCGACCGCTACTCGTCCTAGCCCGGGAGGTGGAACCATGTCCAACCTGCAAGTTCTGGGTCGCCGATGCCCAGTTATGAGCAAGGCTCTGGCTGTGCAGAGTGCCCGTCTTAGTGGCACCAAGCGCTTCACCTCGCGCGCCGCCGGAGTCGCTGGATGCCAGTCTCTGCGGGTTCCGACTGGCAAACGGGCGTTGCACACCACCGGTGGCCACCCCGCTAGTCTTGCCTCTGGAGGTTACGAGAAGAACGAGCAAGGTAGATTGAGTTTGTGAAGCTTGGGCTTTGAGCTGTTTCTAATCTGACTACAGGAAACCCTAACTTGGCCAATCCCCTCCGTTCGTCCCCTACCGCCGCCGGCGTCGGCACTGCGGTCCGCGGTCCCCGCCCGGAAGCCCCAACCAACGAAAAGTTCAACTATGGTAACTTCTATAACGTGGAATTGGAGAAGAAGCACAAGGACAAGTCCTACCGCTACTTCAACAACATCAACCGTCTCGCCAAGGAGTTCCCTCGGGCCCACACTGCCTCAGCCGAGGAGCGCGTGACCGTCTGGTGCTCAAATGACTACCTGGGCATGGGTCGTAACCCGCAGGTCTTGGACTCTATGCACAAGACATTGGACACCTACGGAGCTGGTGCAGGTGGTACTCGCAACATCTCGGGTCATAACCAGCATGCTGTCGCCCTCGAGGATACACTTGCCAAGTTGCATGGTAAAGAGGCCGCATTGGTATTCAGCTCCTGCTTCGTGGCCAACGATGCGACCCTGGCAACACTGGGCAGCAAGATGCCCGATTGTGTCATCCTCTCAGACAGCCTCAACCATGCCTCGATGATTCAGGGTATCCGACACTCCGGCGCAAAGAAGATGGTCTTCAAGCACAACGATTTGGAAGACCTTGAAGCCAAATTGGCCTCATTGCCACTTAACACCCCCAAGATTATTGCGTTTGAATCCGTCTACAGTATGTGTGGATCAATTGCGCCCATTGAAAAGATTTGTGATCTCTCCGACAAGTACGGTGCCATCACTTTCTTGGATGAGGTCCATGCCGTAGGAATGTATGGCCCACACGGAGCTGGCGTTGCTGAACACCTCGATTACGACGTGTACGCATCGCAGGATACAGCTTCCCCTCAAAACACCAAGGGCACAGTCCAGGACCGAATTGACATCATCACCGGTACCTTGGGCAAAGCCTACGGCTGTGTCGGTGGATATATCGCTGGCTCGGCAGCCATGGTGGATACCATCCGCTCCCTTGCTCCTGGTTTCATCTTCACCACTTCGCTCCCACCAGCCACCATGGCTGGTGCGGATACCGCCATCCAGTACCAGTCCCAGCAACCCCGCGATCGTATCCTCCAACAACTCCACACCCGGGCAGTCAAGACCGCCCTTAGTGATCTGGACATCCCCGTCATCCCCAACCCCTCGCACATCGTCCCCCTCCTGGTCGGTGATGCCGAGCTGGCCAAGCAGGCCTCCGACAAACTTCTCGAGGAACACGGCATCTACGTGCAGGCCATCAACTACCCCACCGTTCCTCGCGGCGAGGAGCGTCTGCGCATCACCCCGACCCCAGGCCACGTGAAGCCGCTGCGCGAGCACCTCGTGCAAGCCGTGCAAGCCGTTTGGAACGACCTAGGCCTCAAGCGCACCAGCGATTGGAAGAACCTGGGCGGTTTCGTCGGCGTTGGCGTCGAAGGCGCCGAGGCCGCCAACCGGCCCATCTGGGAGGACACCCAGCTGGGTCTGCAGGCTGGCGAGACCCTCGAGGGCGCTGTTGCTCGTGAGTTCAACGACGCAGCTGCGCAGGCCGTCATGCCGCCCCTGAAGGCTGCTACCCCTCTGACCGAGAAAGCTTACTCGGGAATGAACTCCACCCCCGTTGGTGTGGTTGCGTAGAGCAGACGAACCCCGTCTTTTACGCCTCTCGGTTTTTGGGGTAATTCTAGTTGCATTATTCCCGTCCATTCGTTCTCTATAATATTCTGTGCGGACATAACATGCATCCGTCAATCACAGCACATATATTCATGTCATATCTCCTGTCTGCTTTTGTCTAACTGATGTAGTCATCATCCTCCGGCTTACATTGGCAGTGGATCGTACTTTTCTTGTCGTATACCATTTGATTTGGCTGACAAGACAAAGACTAACGTCGGATATACTGATTTTGTATCTATATCGATCGAGTGTCATTTATTGGGCTCCAGTGGATCAGGTTGGAATGAACAGTGTTGAAGTGGCATTTGGATCTTTGCATTTCATGTAGGCTTCGGTTTTCGTATTATGTAAGTGTTCATTAGTATAACTATAACGGCATTTGCTTGTGTATATATATATATATAGGGCATTAATATATACACCTGTGGATCTGAAATGCCTCCACTCTATTTGCAAAGCAGCTGCGATATGATATATAACGCTAATAGAGATTTACTTCTATAGATTCTACACCTGTGCTAGACACAGAGGTTCGGCCTAAGTTTACAAAAATTGAAACCAGAGAAACGACCAAGTAGGTCCCTTTGGCTATGTAACAATGTCCCATTGATATAGAAACAGATAAAAGTAACAATTTTGAAATACACAAAGCGCCATATATTTCAAGGAAGTCTAACAACTCAAGACCACCAAACCACAAATCAACCCTACTTCCGACCACCACGGCTAACCTTAGGGAACTCAACAGGCACACGCAAGCGAGCAACACGACGCGCATGCGCCTCCGCACGTCCACCCTTAATATTCCACTTAGCGAACTCCGTCTCACGCGGCTTATCAATCCGACAACCAAGCTCGCGGAAGTACTGGTGAATAGTATTCGGATCGAGACGCAGATCATCCCGGAGATCAGAAGGATCCGTCGCAAGCTCGTTAGGCGCATTACCACCCAGCGAGCTGGAGCCACCATCGCGCGCCGGCTGGGGCGGGATATGCAGCGAGAGCGCACAGATAGTAGTGTGCAGGAGGGTGAAGTCGTTCTTGGAGACGTAGCCGCCGCTCGGCGCGAAACGGCGACGCACGGCATCGATCACGGACTCTGGGAGCAAGTCGGCGGAAGCGGAGTCGGCCGCAGCGCCGGGCTTGGGCTTCGTGACGGCACCGGTGGTGTTTGAGAGGATGCGGCGGAGGTCTTCGCGGGGTGGGAGACGCTTGCTGCCTGGGCCGCCGCCCTTGGCGCTTGCGCCGGCGTTCTTCAGTGAGCGGCCGAATTCGATGAGCAGCTGGATGAAGCGGAGGACTTGGAGGTGGGTTTTGTTGTCGGAGTTGACGACTGCGCCGACGCGGTTCGAGACGTAGCGTGAGACGGTTGTCACGCCGAGACCGGCTTCCACTTGCGATTTCCACTCGTCTACGCCGTTCAGTTGGCTGAGGGTTGAGTGGCTGCCTGGGACGAGGGTCTCGATTGTGTAGACGTCGGAGGGGTGCGAGACGGCGAGGTTCGGCGTTGGGAGGGGCTTGGCTGCTTGCACTTCGGCTTGCATGGCGAGCGCCTTGGCGTGGCCGGAGGCTGTGTCTGCGGGCAGCGAGGAGATGAGGGCTGCGCCGGCTTGTGGGACGGCGCCGGCGGGGGCGTTGGAGAGCTGGGCGTTCTCGGCCATGGATTGCACGGCCTTGCGGGATTGTTTGGTTCCGAAGGTGTTGGTGAGAGCTGTGCGTTGGGCGCGCATGGTGTTCTGGTGATGCTTGTTAGTTTGGTGCTGCTGATATATGGAATTGTGGAGGGGAGGACATACCATCTCTTCGTCTGAGTCTTCTTCCTCGGACTTGCGGCTTCTCACTGCTCCTCGCAGTGTAGCTCGCCGCACCTCCACGACCTTCCATGTCTTGTGCTCTGGGTCTATAACTGCGACGTAGTGCTTCACGTGCGAGTCGGTATCGTCCCCTGTGCCTTCACGACCGACAAAATCCATCTTGGCGTGGTCCGAGGACTGGAGCAGCATCTCTGAAGAGACAATGCCCGGGTTTCGAGTCGATGCCGCAGACTTGGAGACATTGGTGCGGCTTTTGGTATATGGGTTCCAGCGGAGGGATTTTGAGCTCTGGAGACCGGGTGTGTCGGCTATAGCGCGAAATTTCAATTAGAGATGGTTCCCAGACTGCATAAAAAGCCTTCAACTCACCAATTACCGGTGCGAGCTCGCTCTTATCTTCAACAACGCTGGCGGCCAGCGGGGGCAGCTGGTGCAGCGCAGGCTTTTTGCTTGGACGTTCATTGTCCGATGAGCGCTTGCGATTTTGATCTGTTTTACTGGACGGCATTATGGCGTTAAAGACGAGATACAAGATATTGTAGCTCTCGAGAATCGGCTTTAGCGCGGTGAAATAAAATGTCTGGACTTGTCTGGCAGAAAATTTTACGAGCGGAGACCAGGCAGGCGGTGAGTATTACGGTTTTCCACACAAAGAAATATTGACGTACATGAAGCGTCAAGCCGATCTCGTGGCGATATCCAGAAAACTACGAAGATTTCAAGGCAGATACTTAGGTGGTAGGGCTCCAGGTTACAGGACTACGTTTACAAAGAATAAAAGAAATGTTGTACTCATCAAGTCATCGATTCATCTGCAGTAGCTAAACGAAGACCTCCGAGTTATTCCATGGATTTTTGATAAACTCCCGGAAGAAACCTCTCCACAACTTTTGGCCAGCCCGAAGGAAGGCCGTAAAGAGAATGAGAATTGACCAGTCACCCCAGTGCCGTGCTCAAAGACCGATGGTTTGCACCGGCCCTCCAACATCCACCTAAACACAGGAGCCCCTCCGAGTAATAACCATGCATGATATCAGATCGTAGACGTGAATGAATCCGAGGTGTTGGAATGTGGGTAGACTGTTGTTGTAACAGCGGATTCCGTCAATTCGATCTGCGATTTCTTCTGAAGATGGGTCGGAAATCTTATCCGTGCAAGTAACTCGTTGGAATGAGGGGCGTGTCACGAAGAAACGAAAGTCGCCAAGTCGCGTCGTCAATTGTCGTGTTCAGCGTTTAACCATGAGCTCCGGCAGGAGAGCTGAGATGGAGGGGGCGAGTAGTTTATTTGCTGATTAGGAAGTTAGTATCACGGTTCCCCGATCGGAAGCTCGATAGTCTTGCACGAGGCTATCGGCGAACAAAGAGTGACTTACGATCGGGCACGCATCTTTCTGCGCTTGCGCTTGAGACGGCGAGTGCGCTTCTTTCTCCACTTGTCTCTCATCTTCGCTCTGTTGACTGGTTAGTGCATTGCTCCCGAGAAGATCTTAAGCTTTGGGAAATACTCACGATTTCGATGATGAAACAGAGATAGTAGAAAGAAAGATGAAGTGAGGGCGGCCCGAGACGACTTTACGTACAGTGCGGCTGAGTCAGCCACCCTCGCTTAGGCCCCACACGTGACACTTCAAACTTCCATCTGTGACGACACATGACTATGCCAAATTAGGAAATTTGATAGGGTTTCACTCCATCGAGGTATTTGGGCAAACTATTTGAAAATAATTTATGTAACATACAAAGTACAGAGTGGGGATTGTAGGGCAATGACGTTAGTTCAATTTAACATCCAAGATAGCAGCAATGCCATTACTATGTATTATTGAGTAGCTACAGCTCTAAATTAAGAACTCGTGACACTTTTGATCCTAATGTTTTCTCTTGGGTATAGCCAGCCGTATATTAAACATGTATACCAAAAGCTTCATCACTCATGAAGATCCGCAGAACCGCAAGATGAGGTCCACAAAAAGTATTAAAAAAAAAGGTGCGTCATACGAAAGTATCCATCCTGGATATTCTCTCAGTATGTGTACCGATAGGTGGGCGCCAAATCGCCGAGATATTCCTTTTCATCGTCGGGAATCGCAGCAGGGTCAACAGGGGCGCGGTCACGTTTCTTGTTCTCGAACCACAGGGCCACCATGTAGAGTGTGCATGCCAGAGCGGCGAGGCAAATGAACGAGAGGCAGATGATATACCCGGTTCGGAAATCTGTGACGCCATCCTTTACAACGAAAGAATAAGTAGCGATGATCCCACCAATATTGCCGAAGCCAACCTGCCATGCGGTTCCCACGCTGCGTCGGTGATGGCCACCCAAGTTCATGGCGAACCAGCATACAATGACAGGCATGGCGCTGTAACAGCCACTGGTGACCAGGAAAAGAGCGCCAAATTGCGCACTGTTACTGTTATGGATTGTCATGAGCATGGCGAATCCGGCAACAGCGATCGCCATTGGAATCAAGGTGAAAACGAATCGATGTCGCAGCCGGTCAGAGCAGAAGGCGACTACCATTGAGAAGCCGAATGCTGCAGCCCAGGGAGGAATGGAGTACAGCTGGGTTTTGATCGTACTATAGCCGTAGGTCTGGATAATCGACGGTGCGAAGTATGCATATCCTGTAGGAGAGTGAGCGATAACTCGGAAGGGCAATGCAAGGAGAAAGTGATTTACGTACCATAAGCCGGGACGACCAAGCCGAAGTACATAAAGCCTGCGATAAAGACCTTGTCTGGGGAAAGTCAGCGCGCTGCAATTGATTGCAAAAGAGGGGTTATCCGCGCTATACTTACAGTCCTTGAACACACCCAGAACCTCGCGCTTGCCCAAGTGAACGTTGTGCGCAGCCTTACCGACATCCTTGGCCAACTTGGCGCGCATGTATGTGCGCTCTTCCTCGTTCAGCCACTTAACATCCTCGGGGAAATCAGCAATGAAAAAGAACAGGATGATCGCGACCACGCTGGTCAAAACGCCCTCGATTATAAACACCCAGCGCCAGCCACTGTAGCCGCACATGCCATCCATCTTTGCGATTCCGCTGGCAAGCAGACCACCGAAGGCGCCGGCCAGGGAAGTGGAGCTAAAGAAGAAACTGAAACGCTTCTGAGCCTCAGAGCGTGTGTACCACATGCCCAACAGATAGAAACCTGGCAATCACAATTAGCCCGTGTCTTATGAGTTTTCCTTGGTACTCTTCACCTACATCCAGGGAACATTCCTGTCTCAAAGACACCCAAAAAAAAGCGGGTGGCCATCAGTCCACCCCAGTTCTGTACCAGACCCTGGAACAGCAAGACCAAGCCAAACATGAACATGCATCCCGACACTGAATTGGAATTAACATGCTGCCCTCAACAAAATTGCGTTTAATCGCACGGGGCGCAAACACTTACACCAGACATGGGGCTTCAACTTCTTGAGCAAGATGTTTGACGGAATCTCAAAGATAATATACGGAACGAAGAAAATCGTGAGCGCGGTGTTGTATTTCGTTCCATCGACAATGTTCAAATCCTCTTTAAGTCCAAGAATAGCGGCATTGCTAATATTAACTCTGCAGGTCGATGATGTCAGATACAAGCAATGCCTGGTCACACGTCGCAATGGTAAGCTTACCGATCCAAAAAGGCAAGCAAATACAAAATACACAGACAGGGTAGAATGTGCCAATCGACCTTGGCTTGCAACTTGCGCTTCGTGGTAGTCGTGAGAGGAGGCAGGTCGAAGTCCGTGGAACTGGCTTGACTTTCGCCCTTCTCGACAGGCTCTTGGGTGTAGGCGGGTTGTTCTGCGCGGAGGAGTAGCTAACGGTCAGCATGAGTTGACAATGATGCGCTGGCGCGCGCAGACTCGCTAAACCCTAAAAAGGACGAAACAAAGAACCCTATAACTCCTACATATAGGATTGATAATACCTGAGACACCCATGATGGGAAGCGAATTGCGAACACTGCGCGTCTTGGAATAACAATATAAAAGGGAAGAGAGAAAGGAAGGGGAAAAGTTTGGCTTTTTGATGGGTCTCCAGCGCAGCTCGCCGATGCAGGGATGTTACCGAGGTGCTACGCTTGACGGGTCTTGAACGTGGGGTAACTTCCGGACGGAGAGGGAAAGGCTTGAAAGAGTAAATTGACCTTGGCGAGTTAAAGGATTCGAAAAAAGGATGAATCATCCCTTAAATACTACCTATCCCTGGTCGATCGCCCGATCTCGGCCACTAGAGCGCTGATATGTACGCCCCATTTTTTATTTTATTTGTTTTTTTATTTTTGCTTATTTACCGGTAGGAATATATACACATATAACATCCTAGTAC